>JAMYXO010000437.1:10000-42500 GCA_033310375.1 Conus canariensis | reverse complement strand
TCCATCACATCAGTTCCAGCTAGCACGCCCTTCAGCAAAATTCCCACGCACTGGAAGATGCTTTGTTGTCAGCATGCAGGCCCTCTCTTTCAAGCTCTCTTTCATAGTGACCAGGTTGACCCATTTCTCACTGTACGCGCGTAAAGCAGACGACACGTTGCTATGTATTCATTTATCACAAGGGCGGTGGGGGGGGGGGGGGGGGGGGTCCTGTATTTCATTACAGAAATCGCATTTTCCTTTAAAATGTACTTTCTTTCCAGTGGATTCCGTACTCAGTGCATAAATTACAATACACATATCAGTGATTAATGGGCAAACATGTCGAAAACAAACGCACAACACTCTATTTTGGACTGTTGTAAGGATACGGTTATGCTGTTAGCGTAAGGGACCTACACACGTGACTGTGAAAAATTCACTGTTGACTGAAGTTACAACTGGTGTTGTCACAGAGCGGTGATGACAATCAGCCTTCAAGCGTGGTGAGCTGAAGTTCAAGTCGAACTATATCTGTACTTTGTGAAGACTTTGAACATGCTACTTCTTCACCCTACTAAACCAATATTGTCCCATGTGAAACAAGACCAGACAGACAGCTGATGTTGACAACCCAATCTGTCCGCCCCATCCCATCCCATGGTTCTGTGAAAACATTGTGAGTCAGCTGTTCATCTTTAGATAACGCATCCTCATTTTACGTGACTTGAATAAGCTGAATATAAATTAGCATTAAATATAAAGATAATCATCGGAATAAATTAATTTTATCTTCACATTGTCAAAATGTAACACAAATGGCATCTTCCTCAACATTATGGCACAGATAGCACATTACATTACCTGTATACACATACATTATATATATATATATATATATATATATATATACATACATACATATATATCACCTCTCTCTCTCTCTCTCTCTCTTCTCTCTCTCTCTCTCTCTCTATATATATATATATATATATATATATATATATATATATATATATATATATTGCACACACAGAGTAAAAATTGAACACAGCACAACAAGTGGATTATTTTCCCAAATATATTTCGGCACAACTTTGCCTTCTTCAGTATATATATATATATATATATATATATATATATAATATATATATAATATATTATATATATATATATATATATATATCACATGTGTGTGTGTTATGTGTGTGTGTGTGTGTGTGTGTGTGTGTGTGTGTGTGTGTGTGGTGTGTGTGGTGCGTGCGTGTGCGTGCGTGTCTGCTTGCGTGCGTGTTTGCGTGTGTGCGTGCGTGTGTGTGTGTGTGTGTGTGTGTGTGTGTGTGTGTGTGTGTGTGTGTGAAGTCATTTTCATCTTAGTCTTCCAAGACCATTTTAAATACGGATTCATCATAAAAGCACATGGTACTTTTAGGACATGGTTGTGTATCTAAGACAACACAGCGAAAGACCAGAACGTTAATAGAGATATTTGAAAACTTGAAACAAACGTTTTCTCAAAGCAATTTGTGGAGAGTGTGTCTTCTTTGCAGATTGTAGGACTGACGCTAATTTAAATGTGGCTTGCTTTGTTTGCTGTGCTGAAAGGAGAACACACACACACACACACACACACACACACACAACACACACACACACACACACACACACACACACACACATTGCAATATTGTCAGTCCATTCTTTTATTCCTCTCCCCTCTTCACTTCCCTATCCCTCTCCTAGCAGTTCCCTTGAGAATTATTCAGCATAGCCGTTGAATCTTTTACATGACGATACCATAGCCATTGGATCTTTTACATGACAATACCATAGCCATTGAATCTTTTACATGACGATACCATAGCCATTGAATCTTTTACATGATAATACCATAGCCATTGAATCTTTTACATGACAATACCATGGCCATTGAATCTGTCACAAGACCATACCGTAGCTATTGAAACTTGCATGATCATACCATAGCTAGTGAATCTTTTGCATGATCATATCACAGCCATTGAAACTTTCACATCATTATACCATAGCCATTGAATCTTTTACATGACCATGGAATAGCCATTGGATCTTTACATGACCATGGAATAGCCATTGAATCTTTACATGACCATGCAATAGCCATTGAATCTTTTACATGACCATGCAAAAGCCATTGAATCTTTACATGACCATGCAATAGCCATTGAATCTTTTACATGACCATGGAATAGCCATTGAATCTTTTACATGACCATGCAATGGCCATTGATTCTTTTACATGACAATGCAATAGCCACTGAATCTTTACATGACCATATCACAGCCATTGAATCTTTTACATGAAAATACCATACCCATTGAATCTTTTACATGACCAAACCACAGCCATTGAATCTTTTACACCACCATGTAATAGCCATTAAATCTTTGACATAACCATGTCATACCCATTGACTCTTTTACATGACATACCATACCATTAATCTTTTACATGATCATACCATAACTATTGAATCTTTTACATGACCATGCAATAGCCATTGAAGCTTTTACATGACCAAACCGTTGCCACTGAAGCTTTACATGACCATGAGAATTAATCAGCACAGCCGTTGAATGTTTTAAATGACCACACTTATGTAATTTTCCTTTCGTAATAGGTGTCAATATAGAGTTATTCAGAACAGCCATTGAATCTTTTACATGACTATACCAATGTAATTTTCTGTTCTAACTGGTGCCAATGTATCTTCTGGTCCCATGCGCTGCTTGAACGCCTGATGGCCATATTCACTGCTGGCATAATCAATATACCGGTTGTTTAGGATCTTGTGAAACACTTCATTTCCATGGTCTAGATTCTTTGGGTTTTTTTTTTTTATAGATTTGCTGTGATGTTCCATTCTTGCACTCTTGCAGGAGGATAGAATATACCAGAGTGCGTGGAAACCTGATGCTTTGTGTCTTGGACTTATTGTTGTCCGTCCATACAGGTTTCAGTCTGGACAAAGCTGATGTTGTCTTTGTAAGGATTTCTGAATTGATCCCTTTTCGCTAATACCAAATCCCAGGTAAGTAAACTGTTGTACAGGTCAACTTTCTGGTCAAGGACATTTGTGTAAGGCTTGATGGCATTATTGTAAATAGCCATCAGATTGGTCCTGTCAGGGTTGATTTCTATGCTATATCGTTCTGACAGTTCATCTAGTCGTTGGAAAGCCTTGGCGAGCTTCTAGTTGCTGACTGTCAGTCCATCCATGCCATCTGGAAAGCAAGCAGAGGTTCGAGTGGTTTTTCCCCCAATGCTGACATGATCCTCAAACTCATCTGCCATTATGCATTGAAGGATTTTGTTGAGAAATGTAGGAGACACTAGAGAGTGCTGATAAACTCCAACCGAAGTACAGAACCTGTAGCATTTACTGGATGGTGCTGGTTAGTCGTCGCCCAATATTCAGTGTCTTCATTGTGGCCCTAAGTGGCTTCAGCGTGCTCTGTATGTTAGGGGCCTTCTTGAACTCCTTGAAAACATGGTAGAAACTCCCTCTGGTGTTGGAGGTGCTTTTCGAGAGGGGTTTTCAAAGATACTTTTTCATGTCGTATTTGAAATTCATCATCGTTGAAAATGATCCAATACTCCATGAACACAACATGGCCACAGACACCCCAGCTTCTTTGTACTGTGGATCGTCGCTGGGCCCTCTGACATAACATGGACAAATCAAATTTGCAGTTACGTTGAAACCAAAATTTCATTCGCCATTGGTTGGATCATTAGAAACAAAAAAAATTACACCGTTCAGCTTCACGTTACACTGCTTATTAACGGGAAACAAACCATGCATATTTCAGCAACACCCTCCTTCCCTCGCCCTCCTTCCCTCGCCCGAAAATAACAAAAACAAACACAAAATGTCTACAAGATATCGTAACGAAAACCATATTAGAATTTAACTGGGTATTATCATTGCTGTCAGTAGTAGTAGTAGTAGTAGTAGTAGTAGTAGTAGTAGTAGTAGCAGCAGCAGCAGTAGTAAAAGTAGTAGTAGCATCAGTGGAAGTAGTAGTAGTCGTAGTAGTAGTGGTCGTCATCGTCGTCGTCGTCGTCGTAGAAGTAGTAGTAGTAGAAGTAGTAGTAATAGTAGTAGTGGTGGTAGTAGTGTTTTTGTTGTTATTAATGTTTTTGTTATTGTTGTTGTTGTACAATTTACCTAATGCTTAAAAGAAATTGAGGATTCAAGATCTTTGATGTAATCATTAGCCTCAATTCCACAAGCTAATTTGGGTTATGTTGTTACACAACCGTGATGGAAACTTTTTCGTTTCTCCAAATCCTTGGCAGCCACATGTTTTGTTTTTTTTTTGTTTTTTTTTTCCTAAAAAAAGGGGGCATTATTTTGCTTATAAGGATTATGTAGTAAAAGTTCCAGACTGGGGTCTCTTCCAAACAGGTCGATTTCATTTTTAAAATATTTGCATTTGTAGGGAGATAAGAAGATGTGTTCTGCATATAATTGAAAAGGTACTGATGCTTTACACCATCATAGTGACTCGTTAGCTGTGCAATGTGACCCCTCGTTGGCTGCCTCAAGACAAACTGATATTGATCGCTCCCTGTGCAACATCGACCTTAATTCTGCACAAACCTGGATGTGCTGTGTGCTGCGAGGGAATATTGCTTCTAAGGAGATATGGAAATTGAGAGAGTTAAAAACATCATTCTTTGCAGACTTGTTAACTGAACAATACACAAATACTAATGTAGAGCGCCTGAAATAAAATATAGCCATCACGTTGCCATTTCCGTGTTCGTGCTGATAAATACATGTTCACCGCATTTATAAGAACAAATAAATAAAATGTCATATGTTTTTGTCCTTATGCACGGGACTAAGAGGTGAGGAAATTATCGTTCGTGCTTTAAATCTCGCACAGTTCAGAGTTCTGTCTCCTCTCTCCTAGCGTTAGCTGTGGTCTGAATGCTAGTGTTTCAAGTGAGACAGCAACCTGACTGCCCACAGGCAGTATTCGCTGAGCGCAGGTATAAGAACTCACAGCAAGAAGGATTTGCCGTTAGATCAAAGTGTCGTAGAATAAAATCTACTTGGGTAAGTAAACAGAAACGAAAGCAGGAATCTTTTGTTTCATGTGCATCCATAGTTGTACTAATACACAGGTAATCACTACAGAACAAAGACAGGAGGAATGGAGGGGCTTGAATTTGAAGCCATGGTTTTGCCAATAGTCCTGATCGCTTACAAACAACTTGTATAGACACTTAGTATCATGTGCGTATCAGTAGGTTTAACAGCAAACACAGGTCTAAGAATAATTCTTAGTGAGTCCACCAAAAACAAGGCCAAACAAGTTGAAAGAGAAAAACGACACGTTTCGACCTCTTAGGTTTTCCTAACACATACAGACCCATTGTTTCTGCTAGTAGCTGCCCCACATAACAAATTCCACACTACTTTGACTCAATCTTCAAACCCATAGTACAAAGTCGTCCCACATACCTCAAAGACACAACCCGTACACTTAACATGCTAAATTCATACAGCATAGACTGAACTTCCTAACCCAGCCTCCCTTTCACACTTGACATCACCTCATTTTACACGTCCATCCCTCACGCTGTTGGACTGGAGGTCCTCACGTTGTTTCTTGACAAACGGCCACCTAACCAACAACACCCTCCCACAGCTGCAGTGGTCAGATGTGCAGAATTAATCCTCACCATCAACACTTTGAATTTAACAACCATACCTTCTCACAAATCAGTGGAGTTGCTATGGGAACCAAAATGGGACCATCTATGCCTGTCTCTACATGGGACACCTAGAACATCGCCTACTAACCTCCTATACAGGCCCAACATCAGAGCTCTACACAAGATACATTGATGATGGACTGGGAGCCACATCCATGCCAGATCAAGACCTCTGAACTTCTCCAACTTTGCTCAGGCCTTCCATCCATCCATCAAAATGACCTTCACCACTTCACAGTCAGTCAATTTTCTGGACATCACCATCTCCCTCAAAAATGGATTGCTCAAAACTCAAATTTTCTATTAACCCACATTGCGCATTCATACCTGGATTACACATCTTCCCACCACCCATCCACTAAAGACAGCATTCCATTTTCTGAATTCCTCTGCCTATGCAGACTATGCTCCAGTGATGAAGATTTCACTCTGCAAGCAGCCAACCACCACCAACAATGGATACCCCAGTCCCGTCATTAATGATGCTCTAAGCCACACAACAGCTATATCCAGAACATTTGCTCTGAAAACCCAGCCTCCAAAAGAGACAGACCCACCACCTGCCTCCTCTTCCATCCACTCTCCCCATCAGCAGGATTCTGAAGTCCAATAGGTACATAGCACAAAATCACAAACACACTCTACCCATCTGCAGGAACTTGAAGTCCAACTGACACATAGCAGAAAATCACAAACCTTTCTTTGAGACCAAACTGATGACCACTTTCAAACGTGACAAAAACCTCAAACACCTGCATGTGCACTCCGAACTAAACACAATGTCTACACCTTAGCCACCAGGAACTCTTCGCCTGCTCAAAACCCAATTGCAATATCTGCCCTTTCACCAAACTAGACAACATCCTGAATGGCCCTAAAGGCTCAGTAAGAATTAAACGCACATTCTCCTGTCAGAACTGGAACATGGTCTACTCTATCCACTGCCAGCTGTATGATAAGATCTATGTAAGTGAGACATCCCGCACGCTTGAAATGCGCATTTCGGAACACCTGGCAGACATCGGCCACCATCAGCCCAAACCCGATGCTCTACATTTCAACCACCCCCAACACAACATTAACCATGTCAAAGTCCTGGCACTTTGGCAATCACAGAGTGACAACTTGAAGCGCCTTATGAGAGAATCTTATTTTATTGTCAGACTTGGATCCCTCCACCCTGATGGCATCATCCAAAAATAGCATGTATCTATCCACCACTGCAACACCAGCCTGCAATATTACACACACACACACACACACACACACACACACACACACACACACACACACACACACACACACACACGTTATTTACCTCATATATAAGCTACAGCTATCTCCCTTTCCACTCTCCCTACGCTCTCTCCATTCATATGTCAATAAATTCTTTACTCAAACCTATCCACTCCCTTTTCTTCTTGCTGGTTTTCTTTCAGTTCCATTTGCTATCCCCTCTACATCAGTGTCCCTTCCCTCTTCCCTCTTTCCTAAGCGTTTGTGTAGGTGTAGGTATGTGATCAGTTCCAACCCTTCCCCTTTGGTTTGTTTGCTTGTTCGTTTGTTTGAAACGGTCAGTTCTATATTTTTACAATCAATCCAATCAAATTTGCGACTACCTATTCGCTTTTGATGACGTAGAAATACGTAGACACCATTGCCAGAGGTTCCATATGCGGAACAGATGCAACTGAGAGAATATCCTTAGAATTGCAGGGAAAAAAAAAAGGTTTGAGTTTTGTTAATTTATTTGATTTCGTATTATTTTCGTTGACTTTTGCCAAGGGAAGGAGAACAGTCTGCTCGCTGGTGCTGAACTGAAAAGTATTATTAGGTCTTCTGAACTCAAGACTGTTTTAATTTGGCTGTGAAGTCAATCTCTCTCTCTCTCTCTCTCTCTCTCTCTCTCTCTCTCTCTCTCTCTCTCTCTCTCTCTCTGTGCGCACGAGCGTGCACGTGTGTGTGTGTGTGTGTGTGTGTGTGTGTGTGTGTGTGTGTGTGTGTGTGTGTGTGTGTGTGTGTGTGTGAGTGTGTGTGTGTGTGTGTGTGTGTGTGTGTGTGTGTGTGTGTGTGTGTGTGTGTGTGTGTGTAAGAGAGAAGGAGAGACAGACAGACAGACAGACAGACAGACAGACAGACAGACAGAGTATTTCATTGTTTCTTTTTTCTGTAAATCAAAACAAGTCTTTTTAATGTTGTAGCCGGGTGCTAACAGAATATATTTCTTGGTCACCCGTCGTAAACGAGAGATTTTGTTCATGAGTTATCTTCCCCTTACCTCCCTTGATCGATTGATCTAATTTTTATTGTGTGAATTCTGTAAATCATGAATACCTCAGAACCTACATAGTTCTGTATACGTCGCTGAAGTCACAAAAGTTAATGTATCCTATTAACTACAATCGTGTTGGACTGCGAAGCCCATATCTTCCCTAGAATTGGTATTTCGACCAAATTAATCTTGGCGCCATTTTGAATTGTCCGACGAACAAACCGTTGATAAATTCTTGATTTCACAAAAAGTATGAGAGAAGAGAAAGATAAAATGTCTCTTCTCGATCAGCAATCTTATTTCGCCCGCAAACCCCACTTTTCACATAATCAAATTTTCTCAACCAAAAAAAAAATAGCTAAAAATCTACAAAATTAAACAAACCTAATTGCGTGAAAAGGGGGGTTTAAGGGCGAAATAATTTTCCTGCTCTAGAACCGCACATTTTATCTTTCTCTCTGATTAACTAACAGGCACTGTGTTTGGTGGGACAACTTGCAACTCTTCGCGAACAAACGATCTTTTAGGGACGGGCTTTTTAGACGTAGTGGCGCCGCTAGAAGAAAGAGTCTCTCTTAAATAATACACGGGAGGGGCTGTTTTCATAATTCTTTCAACTTCATATACGTCTACGTTCCATATAGGGTCTGTGGCTCTAATTCTAACATCGCCCTCCGCCTCTCCGGATGCATACAAGTATCTTACTTTTAGTCCAAAAGGCAAGAGTTTTTGATTACTTTGGATGTCTTCAGTAATACTTATTTTTTTTAAATTTGATCGCGTTCACTGGCTTAGGCCCGTTGCTTTAAATTCTTCATTGTTCATGGCGCGTAAGACTGCCGGCAGGTATCTATACTTTCTCTCTGATTAATCTTCTATCTCAAGCACCACCAACAAATCAGAACAAACAACCGGCCTTCCATCTTGGTTAGTTATTTTTACACACACTGAATTTATAGGCCCTTCAACTAATTCTTTAAATTGACTGTTTTCACCAAATGTATATGACTGATAATCGCAAAACCCCACCTTAGTTGATGGGAGTGCTCTTAGAACTGTAGATGGCTGGCCATTATACAAATTAGTGTTTGTTTTTAATTCGCTTAAATGAACATACAACATTGGATTAATTAGAAAATCGGATGGTCTACTGCCTACATATTCATATAGACCGCTTTCTATATACGCGTGTGTATTAATACGATAGGCTTTACCGCTATCATAAAAGCCTAAAATTCGAGCAAGGCCCTTGGGAAAAACGTACTCCCTTTTGTCTTTATGTTTTGGTAAAAATATAGTAATTATAAGACTTGCCTCATTAATTTCTAACCGTATGTCAAATTTGTTAAATGCTTCTTTTAAAGAACAAAAGCTGTAGTAACCATCAGGTATTTTTAAACGTTTTAAGCGATTGCCCCCCTCATCATAAATATCTATCCAATTATTTTGGGCCTTTTCAGATATGTTAAACCACCTTATTTTAAACCTAAGTTCTCTAAGAGCAGCCCTACACTTCCCGCCTTTATTGTCAACTGAATACTTTAAAAACACGCGCTGGTTTTGCTTGGTTATATAAAGGAACATCCTTTTTAAATCCTTTTTAAAAAAAATCTATTTAAAAATGGAACCTTTTAAATATAATGAAAGTGCCACTTACGATGTAGGAGGGGTTTATAAGCCCAAATCTTTGGACTTAAGTAGCCTAACCATCGCAGTGGATGAATCATATGGCTTTCTAGTCAGACTTGTAAGCCCACTAACTAGATATTTAAATCCTCCAATAAAGAGTGATAGAGTGCCATCAGCATGGTCAACTCATCCCATGGCTTTTTACCAGAATCAGTTAAATTTTGCAGTTTACTGCTCAACCACTGGCTGCGGTGTTTCATATACAAACCATTTAAACCACCCCAACCTCTTAGTAAGGTCAGTATATAACTTTCATGTTTATTATCAGTATAGGCGCATACTAACTGAACTACAAGTACGCCTCCCCAACGACAACGCGTTTAATCCATTTCTCAGCCCAATGGACAATAATGCATATGAAAGAATCTGCAACGAATTTAACATTAACCCTTCAAATAACTTTAGACAAAAGTTAGACCGCAATCACGGGTTGGGCACATTGTATTTGTGGGGTCAGCGTAGAGAATATAATTTTGACTACTGGCCTGGCCACACCTCTTTTAAGTCAAACTCCCAAGTTAGATTGGGGGCCATAGAACAAAAACACCCCAATGCTTGGGCAACATTTATCTTGGATGAAAGTAAAGGCCTAACAATGCCAGGAGTGCAAAGACTTAATGACTCCATACGAACGTACGTTTGGTGCCTATTAGGAGCGCAAGCACAGACCAAGTCTAGCATAGTGGATCAATCTACAGGTTTTGACGCCAGAAAACAATTTCTAGCCAATTTAGAAGATGCTATTAACTCTGCTGTTGATTTACCTTCCAGCATACAAAGGTACCAAAACGTTCTTTCACATGCTAGGTCAAAGGTTGACTTTGTTGTGGGTCATGGATTATACATGCTGCCTTCTGACCTTAGACTGCAGATTGGCATGATACAGAATTATAATAATGAAATTCTCATAGCCGGAGATGACCAAAACTTAGGACACAATCAAGGCTTAAACACAAGGCCCGCACCAGCCATTTTGAAAAAAGTATCTAGCCCAGAACCTGCAGAAAGCGACCCCCCGCCAGTTATAAGCAGCCCAGAAAGCAGTCCACCGCCTGTTGATGTACCTCACCCCGACAGACACACTAGCGAAAAGACGGCCCTTGTTGTGTTTTTAACTTTTACTGGACTGGTCATACTTTATTTTACTAAAAATTAAACCGGCGGCCAGCACCCCCAAAGTCCACAGATGGTCAGCCATATAACCAACCACTTTGCCTATTGTAGACAAAACCCAACTAACAACACCGCCTATTATGCCAGGCAGTGCACCAAGCGCTTTGGCAGCTAACTTCTTTAATAGGTTTGCCAGATGGTGCAATTGTTTTCTAATCCAACTTTTACCAGGCTGAGGCGTTGGAGGCGCTACTGATCCTGTTGGCGCACTGCCGGTTAATGCATAAACCAGTGTAGAGATAGCAAACCCAACGGCCGTTAATATACTAACTATTGTAATCCCCTGCTCTCTGAACAGAGTCCTTATTCTTTCTGCTAGCGTAGTATTTTCATAAATCATTTTGTTTATAGTTTCTCTGATTCTGCTTATTTGGGTTGCTATTTTTTCTCTGTTAATATACAACGCTGCTAACACGTTTGCCTTTTCTTTCATTAAATCCTGTATTTTCGCCTGTATTCTAGCCTTTTCTTCTTGTCCTAAATTGTTATCATCTGCATCAGCCAGCTTATTTTTTTCTTCGTCTATCTCTCTCTTTAGCTCATTAAATTTTGCCAAGTTGTTTTTTAGTTCTTCGTTCGTAGTTGTTAAAGCAGACTTAATATTCAAGAGTTCACGCAGAGCAGTTCTAATATCCCTGAGTTCACTCGTAGACAATGGAGGATCAACAATTGTTTTTAAAGCTGTTTCTTCTTCAGGACTCAGCTCACCTTCTCTTTGCCTAGGCGAACCGCCAATTGGCCCCTCAATAAAACTCGTCTCATCAATAAAACTCGCCTCAAATTTTGTTATTGCTTTATCTGTTTTTTGACCTACCTCTGGAATAGAGGCGATTTCTATTTCAGATCGTGTTGGCAACAACCGCCCCATTTTATGTAAAAGTCTAACAGCATCAGACCTTAGATTTGTAATGTTTAATCGTTCTGCATCAGCAGCAGGGAGGTCTCGTCTAATTGTACTTAGACTTAAAAACTTGGTCGCGTTTGGCTTTGTAGTAACTCTTACGCGGCCTCCTTCACTAGTCCTAATATACAAATGGCCGCCATCTTCTTCAAAATCGTTAAGATCAAGTATTTCTGGCAGCTCCCGTTCTATACTTTTATAGAATGATTCAATTCGTCGTTGCAATAGTTCGTGACGCTGTCTAGGGAGTGAAGAGCCTACTCCTAAAAGTTCTTGACGAGCACTAAGGAGTGAAGAACCTACATCTTGAGGCTGTCTAGGGAGTAAAGGACGTGCTTCTGCCCCCTCAAGTTCATCTTGTATTGAACGACCTGGTTCTATTTCATCTTCATCTCCTTCAATAGGACTAAGCGCGTCATAATCGCCCTCCCCAAGACATATTTATATATTTATTATTTTTTGTTTTATAAAAAAAAAACCATACGGCTGCGACCTTGATACATTCAGAAAAGCGAAGGAACCCCACGGCATAAAAGGCATAAGACAGACTGTGCGGGTTGTAAATAATCCATCAACAATTGAGCCTAACGAAATGTTAACAGTAAGATTTAGTGACCTCGGGGCTGACGATGTTATAAAGCCAGGCACTGCCAGACTGTCATTCGAAATAGACATTGAGTCGGCGGATCCTAATGCTACTGTCGTTGCTAACCTGGGCAGGGCCATCATTAAAAATTTGGTAATTAAACTGGAAGGTAGAGAAGTCTTCTCACTGAGTAGCGCAGACATTTTTAATCTCTATTCTGATCTGTGGCTGCCTAGAACAGAAAGAAAAGACAAAATCTTTCAGGGAATCCAGAGCCCAAACGGGCTTAAGCACAGGCTTAATGCGGCAGATGCAAAGGAAGACGAGGGAGACCAGGCAATAGCGTGAGCATTTAAGAACAGATTTTGCATCCCTCTAGATTTTGAACTGTTAAAAACCCATCAGCCATATTACCAAGGCGCACTAAGAGACAAACTTACTTACGAACTGACATTCAATGACAGCGGGTCTGTTATTCTATCAGATGACCCAACAGCCAGATACACTGTCAGTAACATCTCTCTTAATTTTGATGTTGTTATAACCCCGAACTGGCTAGAATAATCTTAAACCAGTATAAAAGTAGGGCGGTTGTTTACTTTGAAAGAGTTTTACATCACAGTCTAGCGATTAAAAACAAGCAAGACACCGTCTGGGAAATAGCTATAAGCAATTCTTTAAGGTCCCTAAAGGGGGTTCTCTTGCTATTTACTAAACCCTCAGCTCCTTTTCAGAGAGAATCTGAGGTGTTTTACAACCCAAAAATTGAGCAGTTGTCTTGCACAGTAGATGGCAAGCCTTTTCAGCTGTATTCGGCCGGACTTTTACCCGACCAACACTTTGATAAAATAAGAAAGTTATTCGCCGGAGGCAGACAGACAAGCCCCATAGCCGATCATGTGTGTAAAAAACTTCACCTTCACGATGTAAGACTCGAAGATTATCTAACAGACAAATATGGACTATGGCTGGATTTTAGATCAACGTATGACAACAGACTGCACGGAAGTGGAAGAAGGGTAGGGTCAGATGGCATGAGCATACAGATTAATAAGGAAAAGGAGGAGAATGGCCAGATACAAATGCACGTTTTTGTGGTTTATGACGCCCAGCTGAACATTGAAGAAAATAGACTGAAAGAAATAGCCTATTAAAACAGATGGATAGTTTGAACTTTTTGCCCAAAGACCCGCACTGTTCACTTATTTGTGGGATTACTGGGTGTGGGAAAACTGTCTTCGTGCTTGATTTGTTACAAACTGTCTACAGATTTCATTACGAGTACATTGTTATATTCTGCACAACCATTAAGCACAACAAGTCTTACAAAGAAAGGCAGTTTGTTTGGACAGACGAGAATATATTTTTAGTTGATCCTACTGACAAGCTAAGCGACTGTTTAGAACATTACTATAGGCTATTTGAGGGACCTGAAACGCTGTTTATTATTGATGACTGTTCAGCCGAACAAGACATTGTTAAAAAAAAAAGGACTCTGTCTAAGCTGGCCTTTAGCGGAAGACACGCATTAGTTTCTGTTTGGCTCTTAACTCAAAAATACAATGCTGTCTTAAAAGACTTTAGATCGCAGTTAAAATCGGTTGTATTATTCTATACTAAGGACAGGGATAGTTTTGAAGAGTGTTTAAGTGAAAACTATATAATCAGGAACAAGGATGAACTAAAAAAAATAAAAGAGCAGCTAGAAAAATCTAAGCACGCTAAACTATGCTTACGGACTGACCCGCCAGTTCAATACGTTTGTTTATAACAAATTGTTTATAAGAAATTGTTTATTATAGATTGCTTATTATAGATTGTTTATTACAGATTATTTATTACAGATTGTTTATTATAGATTGCTCATTATAGATTGTTTAATAATAAATTGTTTATATTAAAAAGAATGTATTGAGGGCCAGAATCAAAAGCAGAGTTAGCTCCTAAATGCGCTGCAGTAGAGCTAAAAGATCTAGCAGACACAACTGACTTTGATCTGATAGGAGTGACAGGAAATGTTTATGGATTTGAGTACACCGACGATGGGGTTTACAAACGAATAGAAATTAAAGATAAAAAACGACAGCAATATCCTACCCTGGAAGAGATAAGAAATCTAAGGGCAAACGATTTTGGCAAACATGAATACAAACTTCATAAACGAGAGAATGCCTGGGCGTTGCTTCCTGACATTAACTGGCATTTAAAGTTTGAACTACGAAGCCCCTATGTATACTTTGATAAGAAATACAATTTTAGAAAAGCTTTGAATGAAGGACGCCTTCTTGCTAGCTTAGTCCCAGGAACACAACAGAAAAAGCAGATTGAAATAACTAAGCAGGGCTCTGAATATATGCTGCGGAGAAAGAAGTCCTTAGCTGAAGTGGGGGCGACACCGTCGGCTTAGAGTTTAACCCAAAACTAGAATCACTGCCTAGAAAAATGACGATGCTTTTTCGCTTATTTATTACTCCAAGGGAGTCTGATCCTAGTTTGCCAGAGCATACGTTAATCAGAGGCGTGCAAATAAAGTCTGAAAACTTGGGTGGTCCTCTTAGGCTTGTTATTGTTATTACTAAAAACGGGGATGAAATAAACACTTCTGTATCTTCTGACAAAGTTACTGTGATGGTTGACAAAGACAAACTAACAGTACTCGATTTTATTTTCATTAAGTATGTTGATTTTATTGCGTTTTACTCTGTTGATGAGGTGCTGCCAGAAGGGTTAATAAGAAGATATGTACAAGATTTAAAAAAAAAAATAATAATAATCTTGTTTTTTAAAATGGAGGATGGTCAGCAGTTTAGATTAAAGCACATGACTGAGCTTGAAGAAGAAATAGAAAGTGACTTAAATAAGTATAGGGTTACTAGAAAGAAATATGCTAAAGCTTTAAATGTCCTTTCTTATATAATCACCAGCTCATCGGTTGTATCCGGCTTAAGCACTGGGTCTAGTGTCGCTCTTTTAGCTACTGGAGTTGGGACACCGATATCCATAGCTTTTGGGAGCGTTGGTTTGGGTTTAGTTGCCATGTCCACGATTGTAAGTGCTGTTTTAAAGAAGCTAACGCCCAAATTACAAAAGCACATCGCCATTGTAGCCCTAGCAACAGCAAAACTTCATTCATTAAGGCTGATTATAAGCAATACATTACTGGATGGAAAAGTAACAGACGAAGAATTTAAACGAGCCATGGCTGACGGTGATGATTACAGACGCCAAAAGATCGACCTCCAAAAGAAATGGAGAAAGACTTTTACTTCACAGCAGGTAGACGCTGAGGCAATCAGAAAGAACATTGCAAAGCAGAACCTTGCAAACCCAAAAACGAGCCTGATTTAATTATTGTATTACTTATATATTTGATCTTAAAAAATGACGACCAAAGTAGTTACAGAGCTTAAAAATATATGCTGCGCCTTAGAGTTAATGATGGAGCGGGGGGCTAATGAAGAAGAGTTAAGAAACAAGTTTGACGAATTAATTGCGGATCTTTTTGAGCACACAGATATTCGTGAAAGTGTAACCGACTTAATCAGTAAAATGCCAAATTCTTGGCCCAACCCAGTTATAAAGTGTATTGCAATTTTAGTTAATATTATGACTCCTGATGACGTTGAATTGTCTATTTTTACTAACCCTGAAGGAGTAGCTATTCAATTTAACTAAATTTTAGTATTTATTTTTTTTATTACCTCAAATTAGTAAATATTAGCTAAATTTTAGTATTTATTTTTTTGTATTACCTATTTATTTGATCTTAAAAATGACGATCACAAAAGCGACGGATGCCAAACCGGCGGGCAATATGACCAGATTACTAAACATGGACATTATTAACCCTATAAACATTCACGAAAGCGTAACACATGCCATTTCTAAAATCCCAGAGTCTCTTCAAATTGACCCGCCAGTGAAAGTGTTGTTGGCCATTAAGATTGAATATATAACCCTCGATGATAGTAGTATACTAGTCTGGGTTTCAACTAGACAGAGAGAAATAATGAGTTATCGCGACTTTAATTCTGACTGGGCTGATTACATGCTCACACAGTTTAATCAAGCGATTGAAAAAGCGAAATTGTGCGGCTCTGGCTGGTCTAAAGGAACAGTCATTGAAATCAAATTAAGACAAGCAAAGTTCTATCCTATAGTCGGCAATTCTTACATCCCTCTCCCCAGAGAGTTAGTTCTTAAACGAGCAGTCTTAAACATACACAATTCTGACAATATGTGTTTCATGTGGTGTGTTTTGGCGCACTTACACCCAGTTAAAAATAATGCAAACAGAGTATCTAATTATGGGCAGTATAAAGATAGCCTGAACTTAAATAACATAGCCTTTCCAGTGGGCGTAGAAAGTATATCTCAGTTTGAAGAGCAAAACAAACCGATAACCGTGAGCGTATACACATGGTCTGTAGCAGACAATCTAGTCCCTCTAAGGATCTCTCCCAATGCTCCCACTTTAGGCGAACCACTGGAGAACCATGTAGACTTGATTCTGTTTACAGACGGTTCCAAGAGCCATTATGTATTAATTAGATCGATTAGCAGACTTATGGCCTATACTACAAACAATACAGCTAAACAAGAGCTTTGTAGAAGATGTTTGGTCAGAATTCCATCTATAGAGGCAGCTGCTGAACATAAGAAACATTGTAAAAGTATTGTAGACTGTAAAACCGAACTTCTTACGCCCCCGCCCGGGTCTAAAGTTAGTTTTAAGAATGTACACAAACTGCAGATGAGCCCATACGTAGTTTATGCTGACTTTGAGGCGATCTTGCCACAGTACTACGGCCCTCAACAAGAACAAAAAACAACCTTATTAACCCACCATCAGATATGTTCTTATGCTTTTGTCGTTGTTAGGTCAGATGGCGGACACACACAACCGGAGATTTACAGAGGCCCCGACGCAGCTGGCCGATTTTTGGAGCACATGAAACACCTTCGCAATCAATTCTCTAATCAGCTGAACCTTTCAGGCATTAAGATGACTCCCGAAGACCGAAGGCGCTACAAATCAGCTACCCACTGCTGGATATGCAACAGAGAATTATCAGGCGATGCTGTAAGGGACCATGATCACATTACTGGCAAATTCAGAGGGGCAGCGCATAATAGCTGTAATCTTCAACTTAAGGTTGATCCCAAGACATGGAAACTGCCAATCTTCTTTCATAACTTATGTGGCTACGATTCTCACTTTATCATGCAAGCAATAACTTCTGAATGTAAGAGGGTTAGCTGTATTGCACAGTCATCAGAAAAGTACATGTTCTTTACTGTAGACTGTTTATCCTTCTATGACTCTGCCCAGCATCTGATGGGGAGTTTAGATAAATTATCAGGATCTCTACAAGACTGTCCAATCACCAAACAATATTTCGACCCATCTTTAGTCCGTAAAGGCGTCTATCCCTATGAATACATGGACTCGTGGGAGAGGTTTGATGAGCCAGTGCTGCCAGCAAAGGAAGACTTTTACGGCCGTCTTAGAAGAAAGGACATATCTGACGCCGACTATGAATACGCACAGAAAGCCTGGACAGAATTACACTGTCGAACGATGGGCGATTATCACGATCAATATTTATTGGCCGACGTGTGTTTATTGACAGACGTCTTTCAGAATTACAGAGCTACCTGCATGAAACATTACGGCCTGGATTCGTCACAGTACATCTCTTCCCCGGAGCTGTCTTGGGACGCATTCTTGAAGTCTACAAACACTGAGATTGACTTAATATCGGATCTGGATACACTCCAGATGATTGAGGATGGGCTGAGGGGAGGCTTTAGTATGGCCTGTAATCCTTACCGCAGAGCCAACAACAAGTACTTAGACGATTATGATCCAACTAAACCATCCAACTATCTGATGTACTTAGACGCCAACAATCTGTATGGGTGGGCCATGAGCCAGGCACTGCCATTAAGAAACTTTAAAATGATAAACGGGCCTCATGAGGTTGATCGGGTGGTAGTACTATTGTCGCAGCTTACACCCGATAATCCAATAGGACTAATCTTAGAAGTAGACTTAGATTATCCTAAAGAATTGCACGACCTTCATAACGATTTCCCTTAGCCGCAGAAAAATTAAAGATGAGTCCCACAGAACCGCCCAAGCTCGTGCCTAATCTTCGACACAAGACTAAATATGTCTGTCATTATAGACTGTTACAATTTTACTTAAGGCACGGGTTGAAACTTACCGCCGTTCACAGAATAATTACTTTTGACCAAGAGCCTTTCATGAGACCATACATCATGAAGAACACCGACCTTAGGACTGCGGCCACTGACGCTTCAGAAAAAGACTTCTTTAAGTTGATGAACAACAGCTGTTTTGGCAAAACCATGGAGAACGTACACAATCGTAAAGATGTAAGATTAGTTACAACAGAAAAACAAGCAATTAAGCTGACCTCTAAACCTAACTACCAAGACTTTAGACGGTTTAGCGACAACCTGGTTGGTATTATGATGAAGAAACAGAATGTGAAGTTGGACAAGCCGGTGTTTATCGGGTTTGCCGTGCTAGAGTTGTCAAAGTTATTAATGCTTGAATTTCTGTACGACTACTTTAAGCCGCTGTACCCAGAATCAAATGTCCTTTACACAGACACTGATAGTTTTATTATGGACATTCCAACAGAAGACTTTTACAAAGACATGGAAATAGAAGTGGCCAAAGGAGCTGATGGGTTGTACGACACATGCGGCTATCCAAAAGATTCGCCTTTACATTCAACTGTGAACAAGAAAGTGATTGGAAAGATGAAGGATGAACTTAATGGGACAATTATACAAGAATATGTTGGCTTACAGGCAAAAATGTATAGTATTGCTACCCAGACTTCTGTAATGAAGAAAGCTAAGGGCATAGGTAAAGAAGTTGTCCCAAAAAAAAAGTCACGACGACCACAAGCAGGCTCTCTTTGAACGCAAAGTATTTTATCACACAAATGTTAATCTGCGCTCTACTCTTCATCAAGTAAACACAACCGCTGTTAATAAGAAGTCGCTAGACTCTACCAATAGCAAGCGAACTTCCGTTAACCCCGAGTTTTCATAGTAGAAAGAAACTCGTGGAGAGCGTGGCAGCAGAGAGTCCTCAGAAGAGAAGCCCCCTTCAAGCAAGTGTTTCGGCCCTTATCTCCTGACACTCTAGGGGGTTGGGCCACACCCGGTTCATGACTCCGGATGTCCCTCTGCTGCCCCTTTTTTTCCCATCTTGGGACGAGCCATGGCTGGGATTCGAACCCATGACCCTCTGGACATGCTCATTTTCCACTTAATGACTCGCGCTTTAACCACTGAGCCACAGGGACACCTGATATTTGTAGGGAAATTAAGCCTTATGAAGTTCACTTTTGTTCCTCCTTGACCAGATCCAGCTTGAACACCTCTCTGCCGCTTCTGCCATTGCTTTCAGGGCTCTGGTTTTTTCCTTCCCTGCAACTGAGAGCTGTTTCATGAGGCTGTATGCAGACGTTCCTACAAACCCCCTAGCTCCAATTTCTGCAGTGAGGACTTTGACCTGATAGCCTTCTCTCCTCAGGCTGTTTGCCAGATCAGCATACTTTTCAGTCTTGTAGATTTGAGCTGCCTCCATTCTGTTCTCATATGGCACCGTGAGCTCGATCATGATCAGCTGCTTGGTTGACTTAGAGTGGACTACTATGTCTGGTCTCATGCCACTCTTGCTGATGATCTCTGGGTGACTCTTCCATTCTGGGAGGTCTGCAGTGCACTCCCAGTCATCTGCCCCGTCCAGCAGACTCTGCCTGCATGTTTCGAGTGGCACTGTTGTTCTTGGCCATGATTTGCTGCCTCCTGCCGTGAAGAATGTTGCGGGTGCTTTTGGAGTCCTGATTTTCCCTTTTGTGGTGTTGGTACTAGCCCAGACTACTTGTACAATTTCTTTGAGCACTTGGTTGTGCCTCCATGTGTACCTTCCTTGAGCCAGGGCTACTTTACATGAGCTTAGGACATGCTCCACTGTTTGTTTTTCATGGCAGAGGGGGCATGCAGGATCGTCTGTTTTCCCCCACTTCACCAGGTTTGCATTTGAGGGCAGAAGGTCATATGCAGATCTGAGAATGAAGCTGATCCTGAGAGGGGCCATGTGCCAAATGTCATTCCAAGTGAGACTTCTTTGGAGTGCATTCTCCCACGTTGTCCATTGCCCTTGCTGGCTCTGCTGGACTGCTTTTTGTAGTCTTTTTTGGTCTTCTTCTTTTCTCATCTCCTGAATCATCATGTCTCTTTTGGCTTTTCCTTTGGCCTTTGACCACCATTCAGTTTTGGTCACCCCCAGTCCCTGTCTGTTGGTCTGTGTGTGTCCTGTTATTTCTCTGATCTTGAGACTTTCTTTTGCAGAATCCATCGCCTCTTGAACTTTCCATTTTCTGCCTGTCTTCAGCTGGGGCTTACTTGCTTCTACCACCTTGTCTCCTGAGTCCTCCAGCATGCTTTGAAGTCTGATCTTCCCTGCTTTGTATTCCTCCAGGATGGATTTCAGTGGTAGTTTCAGCTTTGCTTGGCGACAGTACAGCGCTATGTCAGTCAGACAGGGTGGGACACCAAGCCATTTCCTTGTGAACTTGTTGATTTTGGCTTCCATTGCCTCCACTATGCTGGTGCAGATGTTGTATATCATCAGAGGCCATAGCAGCTTTGGTATCAGCATGAACTGCAGACACCAGACCTTGTATTTGCCAGGGAGCCCACACTGGTCAATGGTCTCCAAGCCTTCCTCCGCCATCTGCTTGGTTTCTTTTGCTCTTTGTGTGTCTTTCAGCGTATCATCATACCATCTTCCAAGGCTCTTGACTGGTTCTTCTGTGACTGTTGGAATGGCCTGGTTGGCAACACTGAAGACCACAGATCCGGCCACTTTTCCTTTCCTCAGTGAGAGACTCCGTGATTTCTTTGGCTTGAACTTCATTCTGGATGAGGCAACTATGTCGTCCAGCCTCTCCAGCACATGACGTGTCTCGTCTTCTCTGGATGAAATCACTGTAGTGTCATCCATGAAGGCCTTGAGAGGAGGCATCTTGTATCCATCGCCAAGGTCTGTTTGTCTCGCGTTGTTTGTTGCTGCTTTCAAGATGAGTTCCATTGCCAGCACGAACAGTATTGGGGAAATTGCACAGCCCATTGCAATACCCACTTCCAAGTTGATCCAGTCTGTTCTGTACTCCTTGGTAGAGAACCGCATTGAGAAGCCATTGAAGTACTTCTTGAGCATGTCGCGGATGTTCTTTGGCACATGGTACATCTCAAGAGCCAACTGTATCATCTCATGGGGCACAGATCCATATGCGTTTGCCAGATCAAGCCACACTACGTCCAGGTCTCTCTTTTCTGTTTTTGCTTTTTGGATTGCGTCCCAGATCATTGTGGCGTGTTCTACACAGCCCGCCACGCCTGGGATGCCACCTTTCTGGACTGACACATCCAAGTACTTGTTTTCCATCAGGTACTTGGTCAGCCTTGCTGCCATGACAGAGAAGAAGATTTTCCCTTCGACGTTCAGTATTGATATTGGCCTGAACTGGCTAATGTCACTTGAGTTTTGCTCTTTGGGGATGTACACACCATCTGCCGTCATCCACTGGCCGCTGATCTTCTGGTTTCTCCAAGCCGATCGCAGCAGCCTGTGGAGCCACTCCAGCACCTTGGGACTTTTCTTGTAAAGCTGGTAAGGTATTCCGTTTGGCCCTGGTGATGATTTGGCTCTGGCTTTGTCGACCACCTTCTTGATTTCCGCCAACGTTGGAGGCTTGCCATTGAACTGTTCCTCAGGGTTGGTTGGCCACACCAGACCTTGAATGTCGAGTGGTGCTTTGCTCTGTGGGTCAGAGTATGTTTTCCTCAGATGCTGCTCAAGAACTCCTTTGTCCACACTTAGGGTCCCAGATTTTGGCTGCTCAAACAGTGTTCTGGCAAACTGGAAGGGGTCTCTGAAGAAGCGCTCTTGTGTCTTCTTCTTTTTGCTCTTCCTCTTCCTCGCAGATTCCGCTTTGCTGAGGGCACTGTGTTTTTCTTTCAGGTCTTTCCACAGTTTTTCCAAGCCTTGTTTTTCAGCTGGCAGTGCGGTCTTCATTTGCATCTTGAGGTTTTTCTTTTGGACCCTGATCTTGTCCATCTTTTCTTGGCGTCTGGATTTCTTTGGAGGTGTTTTCTCTTTGGGTAGTTTTGCTCCATAGGCGTCTCTACATGTGGCATACACAATGTCCCCATATGTGGCTAGTTTGTGTTCCAGGGTGCTTTTCCCTATCAGTGCATCGAGTCTTTGGACGATTTTTGCATCCAGTTTCTCCCAATCTTCAGTTTCGTTTGCTCGTGGCAAGTTGAGTTTCAGGCGCCTGGCATCGAGGGCCTGTGCAAATTCCTCATCCGAACCAACAGCGTGGATGTCCTTGGCACTGTGGTTTAAATCCTGGCCTTGGTCTTCCGACGTCTTATCTGCTGATGCAGTGCGCTGCTGCTCATTCAGATGAGTCTTCACACATCCCATCTTTGTTCTGTGGATCTTCATGCCACGGGTGGTAGCGAAACGCTTTCCACAGACACATGGATATTCCATTTGGTCCATGTTCATAGTCCGTTTGGGATTTGCAGTCATGATTGGTTGAGCACCGATGGATTCATCATTCTCTCCCCCTTTCGGTGAATCCTGGGAGCATCTTTTCCTTTTATTTTTAGTAGCCACATGTTTAAGGCAAAGTGGGGAGCCAGCCCACAGAGCCCTTGGTTCTGGTCTTTCCCAGTGTCCTCCGGTCTTTCCCGGACGTCCTCCGGCCTATTCCCGGAAGTCAATGGTTTACCCATGCATCAGTAGAAAGAAACTCGTGGAGAGCGTGGCAGCAGAGAGTCCTCAGAAGAGAAGCCCCCTTCAAGCAAGTGTTTCGGCCCTTATCTCCTGACACTCTAGGGGGGTTGGGCCACACCCGGTTCATGACTCCGGATGTCCCTCTGCTGCCCCTTTTTTTCCCATCTTGGGACGAGCCATGGCTGGGATTCGAACCCATGACCCTCTGGACATGCTCATTTTCCACTTAATGACTCGCGCTTTAACCACTGAGCCACAGGGACACCTGATATTTGTAGGGAAATTAAGCCTTATGAAGTTCACTTTTGTTCCTCCTGGTTAAGTCAGTTATAACAAGTTAAGTGTAAGTAAAGCGCAAGTTAAGTGCAAGTTAAGTGCATGTCATACGCTATAGACCACTGGAGAATCGACTTGGCCGACTTAAATTAAGATCTTAACTAGTACTTAACTTAAGTACTTAACTAGTACTTAACTGGTACTTAACTTAAGATCTTTACTTAAGAACTTAACTAGTACTTAACATGACTTGCACTTAACTTGCACTTAACTTGCGCTTTACTTACACTTAACTTGTTATAACTGACTTAACCAGTACTTAGCTTGTACTTAACCAGTACTTAACAGCACATTAAAAAACTAATTTATTAAAAATGGGTCTACAGCAGGAGGTTGTACTTTTTTTGCAGAAGCTGGTTCTTTTACTGTTTTTGTGGGGGTTTGTGACTTTGCTGCTAAGTATGGCTTTAGGCGCTTGTATGCTAAAAGCCCTCCACCAACAACAATACTCCCCAATACATAATAATACATCTTATAGTTTGATTGTGTTGTTGGCGGCGGCGGCGGTGCTGGTGCTGATGTTGTATTACTATCTAATAATTTTTGTTTTGCTGCTTGGTTTGCTTTTTGCAGTCTGTTGTATTCAGCTAGTTTACGACCGGCCTCAACACGTCCAGGATTTTTAGACTTAGTAACACTACTCACCTGCGGGACACTCACTTGCGGGACACTCAGTTGTGGATTCACTTGTGGGGCACTCGCCTGTAAATTCACTTGTGGAGAATTCACTTGTGGGGCATTCTGCTCCTGTGGGACATTCTTCTCCTGCTCGCTCATTTTTTTTTAGTCTGATTAAAATTAATGATTAAAATTAATATGATTAAAAGTAATTAATCCCATGATGAATGGACATAACAACGTCCCAAATCTATAATACATGTCACATGCAAGAGATTCTAGGGACTTGGTTAAAACCGGATCTTGTGTTAAGTCATATTTTAAATCTTCTTCTGAATCAATCGGCGCTATCTTGCCTATTAACTTAGCATATAAACTAATCATTGTCTGCCCCACCGATCTAACCATTTTTGATCCTAGCTGTGCTTCGTACGTAGCGTAATACTTCTCAACGTCTGATGTAGACAATTGCTGAATCTGTTCGATACTTAGTTCAACGCCTAAATACTGCCTGGTTTTCCCGCACGCAGCCAGAGAGTATAATCTTTCTTTATGACAGAGGTCTGCTGCCTCCTCACACTTTAATAGCTCATCGCAATCCATTTTTAAACTCTTTTTAAAAACAATAAAAATAATAAAACCATGAGTTTAACGTTGGTTAATTATGCAGTGCCCATTGTTGGTGTTATAGTTTATTCAACCCTAGCAAAATGTTTGTTAAGAATAAAACCGCCCAACATGGGAAAGATAGAAGATTCGCCGAAACTAGTTACAACCTTATTTTTAGCTCTGGCAACAAAAGATTATCTGATTAAAAAGCACATAGACAGTCTTTCATATTATGATTATTTTAATTATTTTTTTAGTTAATAAAAAACATGAGCGAAAAAAAAGATTATTAATACGATTTACCACTCTGCTGTAATTGGTGGTCTTAGTATAGGATATAGCATGTTAGCAAAAAACATGTTTAAAATGAGGCCGGCTGATCTAGGAAGGTTAGACATTGAGGATGTTGCTAAGGTTATAGCTGTAATAACTGCAGGGATTGCCTCAAAAGACTTTCTTGTTACACAGGGAATTATCCCAGAAAACATCAATGCATAGAAAGATTGATTTATAAAAAAGATTGATTTATAAAAAAGATTGATTTATAAAAAAAAAAAGATTCATTCATTTATAAAAAGATGACTGGAATAGTTCTGATGGTGGGCGGGGCTATTGTTAATGCGTTGGCTTTCTCTGGCAGCAATTATATGTTTAGTAAATTGCGGTCTGATGAAGAGAGAGAACGCCATAACAAGGCAATGGAAGATTTAGCTAAGGCAAGAGACGCTTACGAGAAAAGGAGAATTGCTCACTTAGACTTTATTAATAAAAAGTTAAGAGAGCAGGGACATGCAGAGCACACATTTACAGACGTTGATGAAGCAATGAATGAATATTACTTAGTGACAGGAAAGAAGTTTCTAACATCACCGCCGCCAGAACTGTCTGACTTTTATGAACCATCTGAGGATCAGAAAATGGTAGAAATAGGCTTTATTATAGGCGCTATGGGAGCAATCTTTCTTCTTGCATATTCAATCTAAAAACATTGTTAAAAATGTAATAAAAACAGCCCCTTCTTATGGACGATACAAAGTACAAAATATATTATTCTCCTGGAGGGTATTGGAAAGGAAAGGCCGCTATTGATAAACTGAGTAAAGCTGCTAGGGTGCCTGAATCAGAAGCGAAAGACTGGCTTTCAAAACAAGCGATCTGGCAAATATATCTGCCTGCCCCAAAAAGAATAATAAGGCCTCGATTTGTTAACTCAGTTCCTAATGACACCCACCAGATGGACTTGTTGTATCTTCCACATGACAAAGTTAGAAGAAAAAAGTTTAAGTATGCTCTTACAGTTGTTGACATGGCTTCGAGGTATAAAGATGCTGAGCCTTTAACGGATAAAAGCTCAACTGCTGTGGCTGTGGCTTTGCAACAAATATACATGCGAGGTCCATTAAAGTATCCTAGGTTGATTCAGGTTGATGATGGAAAAGAGTTTAAAGGAGCTGTAAACCAGTTGTTTTTAAGACATCGGGTTACAGTTAAGAGGGGGATTCCAGGCAACCATCGCTCCCAGGCTCTAGTAGAAAACTTTAATAAGAATCTAGCTGAGCGCCTGTTTACCTATCAATACCACAGAGACCTTATGGACAAAACGCGCAACACAGAATGGGTCAGAAGATTGCCGGCAGTCTTACGCGCCATGAACAATGAAGAATTTAAAGCAACGGGCCTTAAGCCAGTGAACGCGATCAAATTTAAAAAAATAAGTATTACTGAAGACATCCAAAGTAATCAAAAACTCTTGCCTTTTGGACTAAAAGTAAGATACTTGTATGCATCCGGAGAGGTGGAGGGCGATGTTAGAATTAGAGCCACAGACCCTATATGGAGCGTAGACGTATATGAAGTTGAAAGAATTATGAAAACAGCCCCTCCCGTGTATTATTTAAGAGAGACTCTTTCTTCTAGCGGCGCCACTACGTCTAAAAAGCCCGTCCCTAAAAGATCGTTTGTTCGCGAAGAGTTGCAAGTTGTCCCACCAAACACAGTGCCTGTTAGTTAATCAGAGAGAAAGATAAAATGTGCGGTTCTAGAGCAGGAAAATTATTTCGCCCGCAAACCCCCCTTTTCACGCAATTAGATTTGTTTAATTTTGTAGATTTTTAGCTATTTTTTTTGGTTGAGAAAATTTGATTATGTGAAAAGTGGGGTTTACGGGCGAAATAAGATTGCTGATCGAGAAGAGACATTTTATCTTTCTCTAGAGAATCCAAAAAATCCATGAATGCGCATTGAAAGTAAAGTCCATAAGCTCTCATTTCGTATATCGCATGCCTATGATCTTTTCTGTACAAGCTTGCGACTATACGAAATGACTGACGGCGCCGGTCGCTTGAGCGAGTTGCCTTCTTTGTTTATTGTCAGAGTTTTGATCTAAATTGTCGTTTTATGAAATTCGGACTTCCCAATCGAAATCTTTTTAATAACTCCATTTCTATGATAGAAGCAAGCGAAAATATATAAAACTTATCATCTGATGGACCATTTCAATGGAATAACGCTTTATCGAAGATCGTGTTCGAAGCACATGGCACCAGCCATGTGACGATAAAGCAAGTTGTGTTTTCTATCAAACTTTAAACGCAAAGTTCTCCGCTTGGACGGCATTTTGGATAATGAAATTTATATGTATAAAAAGAGCGAGGTGCCAGCTTTTTATTCATTACAAAATTATTTCGCACTGTTTAGTATTTTTCATCGAAATAAAGGAAAATATGACGTAAGCTCATTAAAAGTGGGTTCATTCTTGGACTTTAATCGCCAATAACTTTACACAGCCACAGAATTGTCATAAATGACTTATTGCATTTTATTCCTTGGGTTCTAAGGTTTTCATCGATATCAAATATGTTTGGATACTTGGAACGGACAGCGAGCTAGACAACGCAGAAGCTGCGACAGATAGCACAAACTTTGTCATTTGCCGTCTCGCGAAGCTCATTTTGCGCGCGGCGCTGCGTTGTCTTCTTTGCGGTCCGGTCAAGCTGTATGTATTTGGGGCGCAGCGTGAGTGCAAGCAGTGTTGCCGAGGAGTGTTGCCCAGAGTGTAACCTAGAGTGTTGCCAGGCTTGCCCTACACCTGCAACCCCTTGATGATAGGACAGCCGCCCTCTGGCTGATTGCCGCCCTAGATGGCTGAGCTCACCAGGAGGTGATCAGGCTGCCAGCGACAGAGGTGGACTCCCCAGCCAAGATCTTTACCATCTTGGAGGAGAACTGGGGAGAGCAGCGTGATGTGGTCACCCTGGCCACAGCGTTCTTCACCAGGCAGCAGGGCCAGGACGAGACCATCTGGGAGTATGGCTCCCATCTCCAGTACCTCTGGAGGAAGGTCAACCAGGCTGGGGATGGAATGTTGCCAGCCACCATACTCTGGGACACCTTCACCCGTGGCTTGCAACCAGCAGCACTTCGCAAGGATGTCCGGTATTTCGTCCGGAACCATCCTACCACCACCTTTGAAGAGGCTAGGAAGGAAGCCCAAAGGTGGATGCAGGACTGCAGTGCTGACAGCGACATCCTCCTCCACCCGGTTGGCACTGCTGCTGTTGCCTCGCTTGAAACTCGGCTGACGGCACTCACGGCCACAGTCACCAGCTTGAGGCAGGAAATGCAGCAGCCACCACCTGCACGGCCACCACTGCAGGTCCGCAGCTGTGCGATGGATGCACAGCACTTGGGACGACGGCCCAGACGAAGGCGACGGCGGAAGACTGCAGCTGCAATGAAAACTGGGGACAAACCCCAGTCCTCTGCCACTGTCAGCAGCCAGAATGCTGACAAGCAACACGGCTCAGCAGCACCCAGGCGACGGGCTGAGTCCATTTTGCCTCAGCTATCACCAGGAGAGACGCGCCGACTGCAGCAGGAGGACCCATCCATCGGGCCAGTTCTCTCCTCCTGGCCAGAGAAGCCTGCAGCTGGAGAGATTAGGGAGCTACAGGCCCTCATTCAGCAGCGCAGCCGACTCACCTGCCAACAGGGGGTACTGTATAGGCGAGTGGTGGACCCAAAACTTGGGGCGCATGAGCAGCTGCTCCTTCCCAGATCGCTCCACCACAGGGTTTTGTCAGCACTCCACAACTGCGAGGGTCACCAGGGCTACCAGCATGCAGCAGAGGTATTGCGACCCCAGGTCTACTGGCCCGGTATGTACCGGGATCTGGGGCAGCACCTAGCTGATTGCCGACCCTGCAGAAGGGTCAACCAGGTTGCCAGTGCCTCTACACCAGAAAGCCCTTCTTTGGAACCAAGGCCACCAGAAGCTGCCCTGGCATGTAGACAACGGACCTGCCGGGCAACGTCACTGCCTGAACCACCTGACTGGAGGAGACCGAAGCTGGAACCACCATCAGACGACAACAAGACGGACCAGCAGACATTCCCGCAGCCCAAGCCAAGGACTGCTAGCAACCCTGTGCCAACTCCAGTTCCGCCCCTAGTACGCAGTGTTGAACCGCCCATGCCAGCCCCACGATGAACTACTTGTCTGGCGGTAAAACCAGTGGAGAGGTATGTTGGTGATCACATGGATAATCAGGAACTCTTGCATAAGTAGCTTGACTTAAGCAGAAGTTCTCAGAGGGTTGAACAGTAAATATATTCCAGGTGTGATTTATAGTTGAATACCTCCTTTTGGGAAGAGGTGCTGTGGACTGGTTGTTAACCAATTATTTGTTGTCTTTTTTTTTTTTTTTTGCACAAGCTAGTACATATGTTGATTGTTTTTCATGTTGGATAACGATGTATGCCACGGTTTTTCAAAAGCCAGCAGTACTGGCTAAGGATTTTATAGCAAATTCTGTTTTTGCCATTTTGTATTCGACTTGATGGAATTTGTCAAATAACAAATCTTTGCTAAGTCATTTTTGGCATCTGACATTTTGGAATTTTATTTAAAATAACAAGTCCATTGTTGTCACTTGGTGCCTACCCAATGTTCTGGATTTTTAACAAATCCCTAGTCATTTTCTGTATTTGACTTTTTTTGAAGTTTGTTTAAACATGTCCATTTTAGACATTGCGAAAATCTGCCAACTTTCAGATGCCTTGTTTAAAAGAGCAAGCCCTTGGCAGTCAGAGTAATGTGGATGCAGAGAATGAGAGAGACAAGATGTTTTAATACTTTGATGTTTTGCTCCTTTGATGTGAAGGTTTTGTTTTAGCTGTAAGCCTGTCGGGACTTGGATAGCTGAAGCTTCATTTTCTCATTGATTGATTTTTTGGATAACTCTGTCATTTTGTCAATTTTGTGTCAGCGAGGACACTGCTTGTAACAGAGTAGGGGGGGATGTAGCCGGGTGCTAACAGAGTATATTTCTTGGTCACCCGTCGTAAACGAGAGATTTTGTTCATGAGTTATCTTCCCCTTACCTCCCTTGATCGATTGATCTCATTTTTATTGTGTAAATTCTGTAAATCATGAATACCTCAGAACCTACATAGTTCTGTATACGTCGCTGAAGTCACAAAAGTTAATGTATCCTATTCACTACAATCGTGTTGGACTGAGAAGCCCATATCTTCCCTAGAACTGGTATTTCGACCAAATTAATCTTGGTGCCATTTTGAATTGTCCGACGAACAAACCGTTGATAAATTCTTGATTTCACAAAAAGTATGAGAGAATCCAAAAAATCCATGAATGCGCATTGAAAGTAAAGTCCATAAGCTCTCATTTCGTATATCGCATGCCTATGATCTTTTCTGTACAAGCTTGCGACTATACGAAATGACTGACGGCGCCGGTCGCTTGAGCGAGTTGCCTTCTTTGTTTATTGTCAAAGTTTTGATCTAAATTGTCGTTTTATGAAATTCGGACTTCCCAATCGAAATCTTTTTAATAACTCCATTTCTATGATAGAAGCAAGCGAAAATATATAAAACTTATCATCTGATGGACCATTTCAATGGAATAACGCTTTATCGAAGATCTTGTTCGAAGCACATGGCACCAGCCATGTGACGATAAAGCAAGTTGTGTTTTCTATCAAACTTTAAATGCAAAGTTCTCCGCTTGGACGGCATTTTGGATAATGAAATTTATATGTATAAAAAGAGCGAGGTGCCAGCTTTTTATTCATTACAAAATTATTTCGCACTGTTTAGTATTTTTCATCGAAATAAAGGAAAATATGACGTAAGCTCATTAAAAGTGGGTTCATTCTTGGACTTTAATCGCCAATAACTTTACACAGCCACAGAATTGTCATAAATGACTTATTGCATTTTATTCCTTGGGTTCTGAGGTTTTCATCGATATCAAATATGTTTGGATACTTTGAACGGACGGCGAGCTAGACAACGCAGAAGCTGCGACAGATAGCACAAACTTTGTCATTTGCCGTCTCGCGAGGCTCATTTTGCGCGCGGCGCTGCGTGTCTTCTTTGCGGTCCGGTCAAGCTGTATATATTTGGGGCGCAGCGTGAGTGCAAGCAGTGTTGCCGAGGAGTGTTGCCCAGAGTGTAACCTAGAGTGTTGCCTAGAGAGTGTTCGCGAGATAGAGAGAGGAGAGAGAGAGAGAGAGAGAGAGAGAGAGAGAGAGAGAGGGTGCTCAGTGCGCTGAGAGAGAGAGAGAGTTCCCAGGCAGTGTTCCTGGTTTGAGCTCCTTGCCATGGGAGAGAAATAAAAGAAGAAAAACTCCACGTCGTCCTGTGTGTCTTCTTGACTGGCTGCTGTCCCTTGGTTCCTGCACCTATCACCATCTGCCTGTCTTCACCTGCACACCCCTTACCCCTCCACACCATCACAATGTAAAGCGAAACAAGATTTCATTGCAGATGTAAACCTACACACTTTGGAGAATTTAAGTGAACTAAATAGGGGACATCCATTTCTGTGACTGAATTTGGCATTTTAACTGTGCAAGTGTTTCTTACTTATGGTATTCCAGACTTCCTTTCCCTGTACCGATCATTCTTCAAAATGTCAGAATTCTCTCATCGATGTAAAGTAGCTAAGGTCTGCTTCACATGGGCAGTAATAAACTCCTGAAGGTTGGTTTCTTTGTTTCTGTGGCGTTTCTGTTGAAGGATGAGGTAAGTATAAAGGAACGGGTTAAGCGCCGAGTTTAAGGGAAGAACAATAATCCCCATACTACATTGATCTCCACTGGTATAGCGACATCCAGCTTGGCCAGGAGTCCACAGACACCAATGGGGAACCAGCACAGAAAGTCTGACATGGCAATGACCAGGAGACGACGAGCAATGGTTAACTCATTGGCTTTGGATCTGGTCCTATCTTTAACGCCAGCTGTGGCTTTACGCATCAACCCATCATCTGCAATTGTGTTGGATCTGAATGACCAGTAGATAAGAGCCTGACCAAATGCAATCAAGAGGAACATGATTAGGTTAACTATAATCATAACGCTGAAAGAGTAAAGACGACCAGGAAAGTCAGCTCTGGTGACGGGCAGAGGGATGCAGATTCCTGTCTGGCTGTAGAAGGCCCAGTGGGACGTCACAGGGAGTAAAGGTACTGAGGCCAGGATCACTCCTAGTCCCCAGCTGATAGCGCAGGCTACTTGCGCTGACGTGATTCCGAACCGAACATGGCTGAAAGGAAAGCGGATGACTAGAAAACGATCCACAGTGATGAGAAAGATGAGGAATGACGATACCTCACAGGAAACAAAGGAAAGAAACCCTGCAGAGCTGCACACTGCACTGTGTTTCCACGCCTTCTCCATCCATAG
>JAMYXO010000437.1:0-5000 GCA_033310375.1 Conus canariensis | reverse complement strand
GGGCCACACCCGGTTCATGACTCCGGATGTCCCTCTGCTGCCCCTTTTTTTCCCATCTTGGGACGAGCCATGGCTGGGATTCGAACCCATGACCTTCTGGACATGCTCATTTTCCACTTAATGACTCGCGCTTTAACCACTGAGCCACAGGGACACCTGATATTTGTAGGGAAATTAAGCCTTATGAAGTTCACTTTTGTTCCTCCTTGACCAGATCCAGCTTGAACACCTCTCTGCCGCTTCTGCCATTGCTTTCAGGGCTCTGGTTTTTTCCCTCCCTGCAACTGAGAGCTGTTTCATGAGGCTGTATGCAGACGTTCCTACAAACCCCCTAGCTCCAATTTCTGCAGTGAGGACTTTGACCTGATAGCCTTCTCTCCTCAGGCTGTTTGCCAGATCAGCATACTTTTCAGTCTTGTAGATTTGAGCTGCCTCCATTCTGTTCTCATATGGCACCGTGAGCTCGATCATGATCAGCTGCTTGGTTGACTTAGAGTGGACTACTATGTCTGGTCTCATGCCACTCTTGCTGATGATCTCTGGGTGACTCTTCCATTCTGGGAGGTCTGCAGTGCACTCCCAGTCATCTGCCCCGTCCAGCAGACTCTGCCTGCATGTTTCGAGTGGCACTGTTGTTCTTGGCCATGATTTGCTGCCTCCTGCCGTGAAGAATGTTGCGGGTGCTTTTGGAGTCCTGATTTTCCCTTTTGTGGTGTTGGTACTAGCCCAGACTACTTGTACAATCTCTTTGAGCACTTGGTTGTGCCTCCATGTGTACCTTCCTTGAGCCAGGGCTACTTTACATGAGCTTAGGACATGCTCCACTGTTTGTTTTTCATGGCAGAGGGGGCATGCAGGATCGTCTGTTTTCCCCCACTTCACCAGGTTTGCATTTGAGGGCAGAAGGTCATATGCAGATCTGAGAATGAAGCTGATCCTGAGAGGGGCCATGTGCCAAATGTCATTCCAAGTGAGACTTCTTTGGAGTGCATTCTCCCACGTTGTCCATTGCCCTTGCTGGCTCTGCTGGACTGCTTTTTGGAGTCTTTTTTGGTCTTCTTCTTTTCTCATCTCCTGAATCATCATGTCTCTTTTGGCTTTTCCTTTGGCCTTTGACCACCATTCAGTTTTGGTCACCCCCAGTCCTTGTCTGTTGGTCTGTGTGTGTCCTGTTATTTCTCTGATCTTGAGACTTTCTTTTGCAGAATCCATCGCCTCTTGAACTTTCCATTTTCTGCCTGTCTTCAGCTGGGGCTTGATTGCTTCTACCACCTTGTCTCCTGAGTCCTCCAGCATGCTTTGAAGTCTGATCTTCCCTGCTTTGTATTCCTCCAGGATGGATTTCAGTGGTAGTTTCAACTTTGCTTGGCGACAGTACAGCGCTATGTCAGTCAGACAGGGTGGGACACCAAGCCATTTCCTTGTGAACTTGTTGATTTTGGCTTCCATTGCCTCCACTATGCTGGTGCAGATGTCGTATATCATCAGAGGCCATAGGAGCTTTGGTATCAGCATGAACTGCAGACACCAGACCTTGTATTTGCCAGGGAGCCCACACTGGTCAATGGTCTCCAAGCCTTCCTCCGCCATCTGCTTGGTTTCTTTTGCTCTTTGTGTGTCTTTCAGCGTATCATCATACCATCTTCCAAGGCTCTTGACTGGTTCTTCTGTGACTGTTGGAATGGCCTGGTTGGCAACACTGAAGACCACAGATCCGGCCACTTTTCCTTTCCTCAGTGAGAGACTCCGTGATTTCTTTGGCTTGAACTTCATTCTGGATGAGGCAACTATGTCGTTCAGCCTCTCCAGCACATGACGTGTCTCGTCTTCTCTGGATGAAATCACTGTAGTGTCATCCATGAAGGCCTTGAGAGGAGGCATCTTGTATCCATCACCAAGGTCTGTTTGTCTCGCGTTGTTTGTTGCTGCTTTCAAGATGAGTTCCATTGCCAGCACGAACAGTATTGGGGAAATTGCACAGCCCATTGCAATACCCACTTCCAAGTTGATCCAGTCTGTTGTGTACTCCTTGGTAGAGAACCACATTGAGAAGCCATTGAAGTACTTCTTGAGCATGTCGCGGATGTTCTTTGGCACATGGTACATCTCAAGAGCCAACTGTATCATCTCATGGGGACAGATCCATATGCGTTTGCCAGATCAAGCCACACTACGTCCAGGTCTCTCTTTTTTGTTTTTGCTTTTTGGATTGCGTCCCAGATCATTGTGGCGTGTTCTACACAGTCAGCCACGCCTGGGATGCCACCTTTCTGGACTGACACATCCAAGTACTTGTTTTCCATCAGGTACTTGGTCAACCTTGCTGCCATGACAGAGAAGAAGATTTTCCCTTCGACGTTCAGTAGTGATATTGGCCTGAACTGGCTGATGTCACTTGAGTTTTGCTCTTTGGGGATGTACACACCATCTGCCGTCATCCACTGGCCGCTGATCTTCTGGTTTCTCCAAGCCGATCGCAGCAGCCTGTGGAGCCACTCCAGCACCTTGGGACATTTCTTGTAAAGCTGGTAAGGTATTCCGTTTGGCCCTGGTGATGATTTGGCTCTGGCTTTGTCGACCACCTTCTTGATTTCCGCCAACGTTGGAGGCTTGCCATTGAACTGTTCCTCAGGGTTGGTTGGCCACACCAGACCTTGAATGTCGAGTGGTGCTTTGCTCTGTGGGTCAGAGTATGTTTTCCTCAGATGCTGCTCAAGAACTCCTTTGTCCACACTTAGGGTCCCAGATTTTGGCTGCTCAAACAGTGTTCTGGCAAACTGGAAGGGGTCTCTGAAGAAGCGCTCTTGTGTCTTCTTCTTTTTGCTCTTCCTCTTCCTCACAGATTCCGCTTTGCTGAGGGCGCTGTGTTTTTCTTTCAGGTCTTTCCACAGTTTTTCCAAGCCTTGTTTTTCAGCTGGCAGTGCGGTCTTCATTTGCATCTTGAGGTTTTTCTTTGGACCCTGATCTTGTCCATCTTTTCTTGGCGTCTGGATTTCTTTGGAGGTGTTTTCTCTTTGGGTAGTTTTGCTCCATAGGCGTCTCTACATGTGGCATACACAATGTCCCCATATGTGGCTAGTTTGTGTTCCAGGGTGCTTTTCCCTATCAGTGCATCGAGTCTTTGGACGATTTTTGCATCCAGTTTCTCCCAATCTTCAGTTTCGTTTGCTCGTGGCAGGTTGAGTTTCAGGCGCCTGGCATCGAGGGCCTGTGCAAATTCCTCATCCGAACCAACAGCGTGGATGTCCTTGGCACTGTGGTTTAAATCCTGGCCTTGGTCTTCCGACGTCTTATCTGCTGATGCAGTGCGCTGCTGCTCATTCAGATGAGTCTTCACACATCCCATCTTTGTTCTGTGGATCTTCATGCCACGGGTGGTAGCGAAACGCTTTCCACAGACACATGGATATTCCATTTGGTCCATGTTCATAGTCCGTTTGGGATTTGCAGTCATGATTGGTTGAGCACCGATGGATTCATCATTCTCTCCCCCTTTCGGTGAATCCTGGGAGCATCTTTTCCTTTTATTCTTAGTAGCCACATGTTTAAGGCAAAGTGGGGAGCCAGCCCACAGAGCCCTTGGTTCTGGTCTTTCCCAGTGTCCTCCGGTCTTTCCCGGACGTCCTCCGGCCTATTCCCGGAAGTCAATGGTTTACCCATGCATCAGTAGAAAGAAACTCGTGGAGAGCGTGGCAGCAGAGAGTCCTCAGAAGAGAAGCCCCCTTCAAGCAAGTGTTTCGGCCCTATCTCCTGACACTCTAGGGGGTTGGGCCACACCCGGTTCATGACTCCGGATGTCCCTCTGCTGCCCCTTTTTTTCCCATCTTGGGACGAGAATCGTACTGTGCCTATAACGGAAATGATAAACAAAGATATCCGATATTCCAGATCTGAATCTTGTCATTATAAACTTTAGATGTCTGTCTATTTTCATTGACAAGTAAGTCGGAATGTGGTACAAGGAGTTATACTGTCTGTACAGATCAAATCTAGTACTATTATTTATGTGGGAATTCCATTCTTGCCATCTGTTGTCAACCAGTCTTGTACGTACCATTCAGATAAAAGTCGGTTCATCTCCTACACCCTGATTTAACCACACATATCCAAAGCCCAGTTCATATAATTTAACTCTTAACCTTGTAGCCCAGTTTGGTTTTCCCCTAGCATCCAGGTTACACAACATGTTATGAGCTTTCATTGGTAATCTAGAATCGTTTATGTTTATCAGTTTCAACCAGCAACGAATACATCTAACTGCAGAATTCGGATATATATTGGGTACCTGTTAGTTTCCCCGTAAACCAAATCATTGGATGTTTGTCGTGAAACCCCCAAACCTTTTTAAAGCAAATAAATGTGCTTTATCGCAGTTTACTGCAGTTTCATCCAAACCCAGATTTCAGCACCATATTGGACAATGGGTTTTACAAATATTTCAAATGAGTGATTTACCAAACTTGATAATTTCCTCATAATATACAAAGCTTTTGCTTTGCTTCCTAGATCTTTATAAGCAACTTTAAAACTTAATTTGGTTGAAAAATAAAATCCTAAATATGTGTAGACATTCACGACTGGCATAGTTATACCATTATAATTCCAATGCACCTAAATAGCCACATTTCCTGAATACAATTATATTACTTTTCTGCATATTCACTGTCAGTTGCAGAGAAGAAGTGGCGCGCCTTAAACTATGCAATTGTGTTTGTAAACCAATAACTGTTTCAGACAACAAAACAATATCATCTGCCAGAAGGAGTATAATTTATGAACAGTTTTAAAACGTCGTCCATGAACTGGGCTCCATGCCTCCCATTATTTATAATTCTAAATGTTAATTCGTTAATAAATAAGGAAAATAGAATAGGTCTACACACGTCACCTTGTTTAACACAACTAGTGCACATAATATAATATGACAATTTCCCGCCACTTCTCACTCTAGATTTTACACAATCATACATACGTGTAACACATTTATATAATTTCCATGA
>JAMYXO010004375.1:0-17610 GCA_033310375.1 Conus canariensis | reverse complement strand
CTTCACACGGAAAGCGACTTAAAGAAATCAAAAACGAAAAAAAAAACCCTTTTTGGACTTTTGGGAAAGGTTAAAAAAAAGAAGTTGTTGTTGGGGGGGTTTTGTTTCCGTAAACCCGGGGGGTTTTTTTTTTTTTAACCCCAAGATGCTGGAAGAAATAAGTTTACCACCGCCACCACCCCTTTGGACTTGGAAGGAAAAATAAAACTGGGATTGTGTGAACGTAGTAAGCAGGTAGTAGTAGTAGTAATCTACTTTAGTTTATAGTCAGTTCCTATTGTTGGTGTGTGTGTGTGTGTTTTTTTTTAGAGAGACTTCTTCACACGGATAGCGACTTGAAGAAATCTAAAACGAAGAAAAAACCCTTTTGGACTTCTTGAGAAGGTTAAATAAAAAGAAGTTGTTGTTTCGTGGTGGTGTTGTTTCCGTAAAGCCGGTGTTTTTTTTTTTTTTAACCCCTTTCGACTTTTTTTTTGTGTGGGGAGAAAAAAAAAAAAAACTTGGATGAAAATCTACTTCTTTCTAGTAGTATATTCTTCGGTTCCTTTTATCGTTGTTGTTGTGGGTTTGGTGGTGGAGGAGACTTCTTCGCGTCATAGTCGAAAGACTTCTTCTTCTTCTTCTGCTTAGAGCGCGAGTGGTGGTGGTGGGGAGGAAAAAAAAAACTGAGGATGCTCGAAGAAATAAGTTTACTACTACCACCCTTTTGGGACTCGTAGTAAGGTCAAAAAAAAAAAAAAAAAGAAAAAGCTGTTGCGTGACTTCTTCGTCGCGTCGAAAGACTTTCTTCTTCTTAGTCGCAAGCGGTGGTGGTTCGGGAAAAAAAAAGAAAAAAAGAAAAGATTGCCGAAGAAATAAGTACTACCCTTTGGGGGCACAAAAAGTTGTTGTTTCCGTAAAAGCCCCCCGAATGGTTGTTGGTTTTGTTTTTTTCTCTCAACCCCCTTTGAGATTGTGAACGTAAAGGTAATGATCGTTTCCTTCTTCTAATAATATTCGGGTTCCTTTTGAGATTTCTTCACACACATACACACACACGCAGCAAAGTCGTGGAAAAGAAGAAGAACAAAAAATGATGATGAAATAAAGCGTATGGAATTTAACTACTACCGCCCTTTTGAGAGTTGTAGTTGAGAGAGAAAAAAACAAAAACTTGGATCGTAAACGCGATCTATTCGGTTCCTATTGTTGAAGGTTAGAGACATCTTCGCCCAAAAGATAGAAAGAAAAAGATACCACCACTGTAACTTGAGAGGCCACGGCGGGAGGAGGAGGAGGAGGAGCTATATATATATATATATGCCAGTGACACCCTGGGGGTTTGTTAGAGTCACTGCCACCGCCGCAACAGCAGCAGCAGCAGCATCAAGACCTACCACCACCACCACAACGGCGTGGCGCAGCAAGACAATGATGATGCACTACCCTGGTGCTGCTACTACAACATTCTCTGCCCAGGAGGAAGAGGACACCGACATGGAAGTGGTGAAAGAAGACGGCGGAGAAGATCTGGCCGCTATGGATGATCTGACTACCGACTCCGCCGCAGTAGTAGTCAAGCGGCAATCATCATCAAAATCATGGAAACCTCCCCTCCCGCAGCCGCGGCCGCGAAGTTTGGTCACCACCGGCACTATCTTCAACAGAAACAAATACGTGTTGGCTAGCGTCCTGGCGTCCGATATCAAACGCGTACTGAGGAAGGTCTTGCGGGGACTGGAGGGGTACTCTCGCTGGAACAAAACGTTTTCTGGGCCCCTCGTTCGAGCCGACGCCTTGCTGTCACTGATAGAAGAACCTAGGCCGGAGTTACTGATCGTGAAAAGTATCATGGACCGGGTGGAAGAGGCTGACTGTTACGACCGGTTCCTGACGAAACTGATCCAGAGCGGGGCGATGTCGAGTCGGTTGAAAAACAAAGTGGTGGATATATGCCGCAACAAGTACCTGCCTCCGGTGCCCAGGTTTATGATCCAATTGGTGCGAAACAGAAATGTGGCGGATCAGGAGAAGCTGCTGAAAGCTTTGGATGTGGGACCGTACTATGATGATGAGTACGATGACGACGACGATGACGATGACGAGGACTTGGAAGATGATGAAGATGACAATGATGATGATAGATTCGCGGAGATGATGGTGGTGAAGAAGTACTTGCGAGATGACGCGACGCTAGAACGCGGTCTGTCCAGGTGGATTTTGAAAAAACAACGATCCAAAGACTATAACGCTCATTGCGATACGCTAGGGCAGGACTCCAACGCTCTCACCGATTTTGAGCGGGGTATTACGAAGACGGCCAAAATGCCTCTGTTGAACCTGAGCCCGAACGTTGCGCGGGCCATTCGCGATACCTGCAACCGGGCGAAACTGGCCAGTTAGTGCGCAAAATGCGTCAAGATCTAGGAGGGGCTGTTTCGGAGGAGGAAGAAGAAGAAGACGGCTTTTTCTCGGGCAATGCAGCCGGTAGTCGCAGACGCTTGGGTGGTTTGATCGCCGACTGGCTTTTGGCCAGGCAAAGACAGGGTCTCATTTCCAACCATTTAAATTGCGAGATAATGTGCTACGTCTACGTGCTGGAGTTGGATAAAGCCTTGGGCCTAGCCTCGTCGACGACGAGTCAGCGGCGGGACGATGATGACGATGACCGTGATGATGAAGAGGAGCGGCGGTGGGTGCGTGGTGAACCGCCAAACTGGAGGAGATTCCACTGGGAGGACCTAGAATGTCGCGTTCGGTCTTTTGGCAAGGAATGGGCACGACGCCATAATCAGTCCGCCCTGAGTATGGCTCAAAGCGGGTTTCGCTTGGCGTCTTTGAGGCCCGAAACGAATCCCAGCCAGGATGTGGTAACGTGCTACCAGTGCTGGATCGGCCTGAGAAAGTGGCGAGACGATGACGATCCCGATCTAGAGCATCTGTGGAGAACGTGCGAAGACCGACGGTCGTGTCCTTACCTGCTCAACAAACTCGGCCGTCCTATGGTGAACTTCATCGAGGGTCTGCAAAAGGTGGGTGACCCGAAACCGCGGGATATGAACCATGCCAGAGAACTCTACGGCGCTCAACTGTTTTGAGAGTCCGTATTGACGAATATGATAATGAGGAGGCGGGGTCGGTCGCTATAAAGAGACCCCTCGCCAGTCGTTTCGTTTCATTCTCCGCTGGCACTCGCCCTGGCAAGATCTACTCCTTGCCCTGAAAGATAAAGGCTAGCCTACTCAACCAACAACCCCGACATGTCAACTGCAGTCCCCCCCGCTGCTACTTCTAACATCACCCACAAGGGGTCTCTCTTTCTCGTTTTTCCTCCTCCTCTTCCTTCTCTTCCTCCTCCTCCTCCTCCTCCCATGCCACTCTCCACTCAGCAGCAGCAGCAGCAGCATCTGGTAGAGGAGGCCGGTACCACCACCACCACCACCACCGCCGACGATGGTGACGACTTTGGTAAACCGCAGCAGCAGTCAGAGGCCACTGATGATTCTTGTCAGTCAGATCATGAAAATTGTCAACAGCAGCAGCCGCCTCTTTCTTCTGCTGCTGCACAAACCTCGGCTTCAGCCGCTGCAGCATCCACCAATACCACCGCCGCCGCTACTACTACTACTACTACTATTACAACCGCTGGCGTGTGATGATGGTGGTACTTCCACTACTTCGGCCATTGCCGTAGTTATTGGAGATGGGGAGTTAGTGGGCGAGGAAGGAAAAGCGACCATTTGGCGCAGTTACGCGCGGAACTCCAATCTGAAGATGTACTCTATCCAGCAAGCCTCCACGAGCGCCTTGAGGGTTTTCCTGGACCCGGGAAAAAAGGACTGTAACGTGAAACTGGTCGTGGTTTGTTTTACTGCTAACGTCTGTGTGCGCGGGACCATTTCCGAATACGAATGGAAAAGCCTTATCCAGATGCTGAACGAGGCTTTCCCTGAAGCCAGAATCCTAATGGGTTCTGTGATCTTCCCTCTGTATGGAGGAAAGTTGAAGTATCGTATCGTTGAGTCCAACGACAATTTGAGAAAGGCTGTTCGAGAAGCTCGCCAGGCTAAGGCCGCAGTACGATTCATTAACCTCCGACACGTCACTCGAAAAAGGTCGTCTAGAAAACTGAAAAGCCACATGTATCAAAACGCCTTGTTCCCCAACACAGAGTGCGTAAGAAGATTGGGGGCCGCTCTGTTCACGAAGTATCAGCTGTCGTCTGTCTACCACCACGCTGCCTCTTCGTAGAGGATAACAAAAAGGAGCAGTTGGGCATATCCCTGTCTTTTCCGCCGCCGCCGACTACTACTACTGCAACTGCTACTTCTTGTTTTGAAACGAAAACAAACAAACAAACAAACAAAACAAAAAACCCAACCACTACCAGCAGTGTCATAGGTATTGTCTCTACTCTGCGTAATATACCAAAATGAGTGTATAGTACAGAAACATCTGTCAAACCCCTCCCTTTCAACCCTTTTCTTTTTCTCATCTTCGATATGTCATCATCATCCATGTTGTCTCAGCAGCCGTGTACTATGATATAAATGGTTTTAATAGGGATCTGTCAACACCCCCCTTGCCACCGCTTCTCACGTTTTAACCCTTTTTTTCTCTCTCTTTATCTCTCAAAACTTCGATCCCTATCGTCCATATCACAAACGTTTTCAGTGATGAATACTTGACAGGAAAAACATTCCACACCCGAGACTCTTCTTCTTCTTCGTCCGTGACATCTTTAAAAAATACACCCCATGAATGTTTTCGTGTTGGAAAAGGAGGAGTGATTTCTCGAGATATATTGTACCTTTTTCTAAATCTCTTCCGATCCGTATTGTCGATGTTTTCAGCGGTGGTGAATACTTGCCAGACCCACCCGCCTCTCTTCTTTGTTATGAATGTTTTCTTCGTGTTGAGAAAGGACGGAATTCTCACAACCAAGATAACTCACTTGATGTTACGTACCTCTATTGTGGGTTTTTTGTTTTTGTTGCTGTTGTTCTTGTTGTTGTAAGCAAATAAAGGAGGAAAAAAAGTCTCACCCTCTTAAGTGTGTGATGCTGGTCATGGATATCTTCTCTCTCTCTCTCTCTCTCTCTCTCTCTCTCTCTCTCTCTCTCTCTCTCTCTCTCTCTCTCTCTCCTCTCATCTCTCTCTCTCTCTCTCTCTCATCAATGTGTGTGTGTGTGTGTGTGTGTGTGTGTGTGTGTGTGTGTGTGTGTGTGTGTGCGTGCGTGTGTGTTGCACACGCACACGAGTGGATTTGTATGTGTGCCTTATGTGTACCCTTATTAACGCGCACATGGACACACAAACACACACACACATATTCACACACGCACACACATACACACGCATACATACACATACATACATACACTCACGTACACACGTGCGCACACACACACACATACATACATACACGTACATACATACACTCACGTACACACGCACACACACACATGCACGCACACACATGCTCGCATGCATGCAGAAGCAAGCACACACACACACGCACACGCGCACACACACACACACACACACATATACAGAGCTCTGACCCTTTTTTTTTATTTACCAAAATGATTATGATATAACACATTAAAACCATACTGACTAAATGTCTTTTAGACCGTATGGTATATTTATGGTAAAATTTTCCATACGGCCGGACATTAACCATACGGCCTGTAACATATGTATTATATATATATATATATATATATATATATATATATATATTATATATTATGTATAATTAAGTAAATGAGTGTATCAATAAAGATGTAATTTATAGATACCACTAGACCAAATGATGAAAAAAAAGAAAGAAGAAAGGAAGGACAGAAGGAAGGTAGGAAGGAAAAGAACCACAAAACCAAGAGATGAACAAATTGGCAAACAAACCCCAAAGTCTGCGTGGTGGGTAACTGAAAAAAATAATTAGTTGATTACTTAATTAGTTAGTAAGTTAGTTCTCTCATTCTCAATTTATTACCATCTTCTCATAATATATTCATGGTACACCAGTCCTCTCTGTCTTACATGTCCTTCTTATTTCTTTCTTTATCTTCCTATTTCCAACTCTTCTTTGTTTCTTTGTTTCCTTTTTGTACTCTATTCCTTTCTCTTTTACTCTTTTTATTTTCTTTTATGTTTATGGACATATACAATTTTTTCTTCCTTTTTTTTTTTTAAAGACAATTGCAAACTTAGAGACAGAAAGAGGCTCTTTACTACTTGTAGTCTGGTTGAAGCACCCCCAAAAAAAAAAAAAATTCTCACTAACTAATTAATTAACTAAGTAACTCATTAAATAGCTAGCTAACTGATTAACTAATTAACTAACTGAGTAACTACCTTACTTACTACCTAAGTACATGACTGACTAACTAACTAATTAACTATTCTTCACATTTGTTTTTCATTCTTCACATTTTTTCTTTGTTCTGCCTGGATTCGAACCTGCAGCTTTTGGATGGGTGGGCGTCTGAAGGCGTGCCTTTTTCAGACGGATGTCTTACCCCACTGCTAACAGACACCTATTCTACTTTGAGATGTTTATGCCTTTTGAAGTTCACTTTTGTTCCTCCCCAACCAGCAGCTCATTCAAATATTCAGGTGTTTCCTACACAAGTCTGTTGGTATGCCTGCTATGAATCTCCCGTCAACTTTAGAAAGTATGCTGAACTCAGCACTGCAGAACATGACGCTATCCCCGTTCAAAATTGAAAGCAAAGGAAACCACATTGTGGTTGTCCTGAGGTTCAATACTATAAGCGATTATTCCCTGTCACGCTACTACCACAGCATCCATGCTGTGTATCGCAGAAAGTGCCCCTTCCAGGTAAACAGGGATAACACTGTGAAACACAGAAGAAGCCAAGGGTAGGCAAGGCAGCCTTTTCATCTCCATCTGGTTTATTTTTGCCAACTCTGCCCAGTTTGTTCTATGCTGCTGATTCTGACAGTGAAAAAAACTGTTTATACTGATAACCATGTAGCTGACAATAATCATCATTTGCCTTCCTCTCTTCCCCAGTCTTTGTATGATACTCAAAACAATCAACAGCAAATTTACATGAAACTGTGTGGCGTCAATACACAGTTAGTGACAGTGTGTGATGACTCTGAGAAAAAGCGCCTAGCAGAAACAGATTTCCATATGACTGTTAGAGTAAAAAATACTGAAGGCTATGAACAGGAAAATAATACAACCGAACGTGATTCAAAATCGATGCATTTACCCGACACAGAGCACAAAACTAATGTTAGATCAAGCACATGTGGCACAGATAGTGCCTAGCTCACTAAAGAAGCTAATGTGCAGCAGCACACAGAGTCTTGTCAACAAAACATTCACACACAAATAATGGCAACTATTGAGGAAAGAGGGAAGACCTTGGTCAATCTCCTCCGTGTTTGTGGTGAAGTTAAACACATCACTTCTACCTGGAGCAAAGATGTTGTGAAAGGAAATCCTCACTATGACCCATCGTGACTGTTTTGTTGTAAAGTTGTGAGGTGGACTATTACCATGTGTGATTGACAGTCCAAGGATTAGTTACAAATGTATTTAATACCACGATGTCGGATCCATGTCATGATGAACGTTTGTAAAGGCCAATTGTACAACGTTGTTTCCACATGATTTTCGTGTATGTGCTTCCGTCCTCACTCCATTTCTCCCCTGCCCTCACCCCTACCCTGTTCCCCCATCCCATTCCTCCATAGTCCGTTTTGTCAAGGGCCTTAATAGCCTAAACCACATAAAACTATTCGCATTCATATTCGTTCTCTCTCTCTCTCTCTCTCTCTCTCTCTCTCTCTCTCTCTCTCTCTCCTCTCTCTCTCTCTGAAAAGTCACAAATTGAATACGTACATAAATTAATACCTAATAAACGCCTTAATAAATAAACAAATAATGAATAAATAAAAAATAATATATATATATATATATAATATAATATAATAATGTATATCAATAAATAACTAATTTATAGATACCACTAGATCAAATGATGAAAAAAAGAAAGAAGAAAGAAAGGAAGGACAGAAAGAAGGTAGAAAGGAAAAGAACCACAAAACCAAGAGAGATAAAGAAATTGGCAAACAGTACAAATCTATTTAATACCACGATGTCGGATCCATGTCATGATGGAGTTTGTAAAGGCCAATTGTACAACGTTGTTTCCACATAATTTTAGTGTATGTGCTTCCGTCCTCACTCTATTTCTCCCCTGCCCTCACCCCTACCCTGTTCCCCCATCCCATTCCTCCATAGTCCGTTTTGAGAAGGGCCTTAATAGCCTAAACCACATAAAACTATTCGCATTCATATTCGTTCTTGTCTCTCTCTGGCTGTCTCTCTATCTCTCTCTCTCTCTCTCTCTCTCTCTCTCTGAAAAGTCACAAATTGAATACGTACATAAATTAATACCTAATAAACGCCTTAATAAATAAACAAATAATGAATAAATAAAAAAGTATAATATATATATATATATATATATATATATATATAATTAAGTAAATAAGTATATCAATAAATAACTAATTTATAGATACCACTAGATCAAATGATGAAAAAAAGAAAGAAGAAAGAAAGGAAGGACAGAAAGAAGGTAGAAAGGAAAAGAACCACAAAACCAAGAGAGATAAAGAAATTGGCAAACAGTACAAATCTATTTAATACCACGATGTCGGATCCATGTCATGATGGATGTTTGTAAAGGCCAATTGTACAACGTTGTTTCCACATAATTTTCGTGTATGTGCTTCCGTCCTCACTCTATTTCTCCCCTGCCCTCACCCTACCCTGTTCCCCCATCCCATTCCTCCATAGTCCGTTTTGAGAAGGGCCTTAATAGCCTAAACCACATAAAACTATTCGCATTCATATTCGTTCTGTCTCTCTCTGGCTGTCTCTCTTCTCTCTCTCTCTCTCTCTTGTCTCGTCCTGTCTCTCTCTCTCTCTCTCTCTCTCTCTCTCTCTCTCTTCTCTCTTGAAAAGTCACAAATTGTATACGTGTATAAATGAATACGTAATAAACGCCTTAATAAATAAACAGATAATGAATAAGTGAATGTTGTGTGTGTGTGTGTGTGTATATATATATATATATATATATATATATATATATATATATATATATGTATAATTAAGTAAATGAGTGTATCAATAAAGATGTAATTTATAGATACCACTAGACCAAATGATGAAAAAAAAGAAAGAAGAAAGGAAGGACAGAAGGAAGGTAGGAAGGAAAAGAACCACAAAACCAAGAGATGAACAAATTGGCAAACAAACCCCAAAGTCTGCGTGGTGGGTAACTGAAAAAAAATAATTAGTTGATTACTTAATTAGTTATAAAGTTAGTTCTCTCATTCTCAATTTATTACCATCTTCTCATAATATATTCATGGTACACCAGTCCTCTCTGTCTTACATGTCCTTCTTATTTCTTTCTTTATCTTCCTATTTCCATCTCTTCTTTGTTTCTTTGTTTCCTTTTTGTACTCTATTCCTTTCTCTTTTACTCTTTTTATTTTCTTTTATGTTTATGGACATATACAATTTTTTCTTCCTTTTTTTTTTTTTTAAAGACAATTGCAAACTTAGAGACAGAAAGAGGCTCTTTACTACTTGTAGTCTGGTTGAAGCACCCCCAAAAAAGAAAAAAAAATTCTCACTAACTAATTAATTAACTAAGTAACTCATTAAATAGCTAGCTAACTGATTAACTAATTAACTAACTGAGTAACTACCTTACTTACTACCTAAGTACATGACTGACTAACTAACTAATTAACTATTCTTCACATTTGTTTTTCATTCTTCACATTTTTTTCTTTGTTCTGCCTGGATTCGAACCTGCAGCTTTTGGATGGGTGGGCGTCTGAAGGCGTGCCTTTTTCAGACGGATGTCTTACCCCACTGCTAACAGACACCTATTCTACTTTGAGATGTTTATGCCTTTTGAAGTTCACTTTTGTTCCTCCCCAACCAGCAGCTCATTCAAATATTCAGGTGTTTCCTACACAAGTCTGTTGGTATGCCTGCTATGAATCTCCCGTCAACTTTAGAAAGTATGCTGAACTCAGCACTGCAGAACATGACGCTATCCCCGTTCAAAATTGAAAGCAAAGGAAACCACATTGTGGTTGTCCTGAGGTTCAATACTATAAGCGATTATTCCCTGTCACGCTACTACCACAGCATCCATGCTGTGTATCGCAGAAAGTGCCCCTTCCAGGTAAGCAGGGATAACACTGTGAAACACAGAAGAAGCCAAGGGTAGGCAAGGCAGCCTTTTCATCTCCATCTGGTTTATTTTTGCCAACTCTGCCCAGTTTGTTCTATGCTGCTGATTCTGACAGTGAAAAAAACTGTTTATACTGATAACCATGTAGCTGACAATAATCATCATTTGCCTTCCTCTCTTCCCCAGTCTTTGTATGATACTCAAAACAATCAACAGCAAATTTACATGAAACTGTGTGGCGTCAATACACAGTTAGTGACAGTGTGTGATGACTCTGAGAAAAAGCGCCTAGCAGAAACAGATTTCCATATGACTGTTAGAGTAAAAAATACTGAAGGCTATGAACAGGAAAATAATACAACCGAACGTGATTCAAAATCGATGCATTTACCCGACACAGAGCACAAAACTAATGTTAGATCAAGCACATGTGGCACAGATAGTGCCTAGCTCACTAAAGAAGCTAATGTGCAGCAGCACACAGAGTCTTGTCAACAAAACATTCACACACAAATAATGGCAACTATTGAGGAAAGAGGGAAGACCTTGGTCAATCTCCTCCGTGTTTGTGGTGAAGTTAAACACATCACTTCTACCTGGAGCAAAGATGTTGTGAAAGGAAATCCTCACTATGACCCATCGTGACTGTTTTGTTGTAAAGTTGTGAGGTGGACTATTACCATGTGTGATTGACAGTCCAAGGATTAGTTACAAATGTATTTAATACCACGATGTCGGATCCATGTCATGATGAACGTTTGTAAAGGCCAATTGTACAACGTTGTTTCCACATGATTTTCGTGTATGTGCTTCCGTCCTCACTCCATTTCTCCCCTGCCCTCACCCCTACCCTGTTCCCCCATCCCATTCCTCCATAGTCCGTTTTGTCAAGGGCCTTAATAGCCTAAACCACATAAAACTATTCGCATTCATATTCGTTCTCTCTCTTCTCTCTCTCTCTCTCTCTCTCTTCCTCTCCTCTCTCTCTCTCCTTTTTGAAAAGTCACAAATTGAATACGTACATAAATTAATACCTAATAAACGCCTTAATAAATAAACAAATAATGAATAAATAAAAAAGTATATATATATATATATATATATATATATATAATTAAGTAAATAAGTATATCAATAAATAACTAATTTATAGATACCACTAGATCAAATGATGAAAAAAAGAAAGAAGAAAGAAAGGAAGGACAGAAAGAAGGTAGAAAGGAAAAGAACCACAAAACCAAGAGAGATAAAGAAATTGGCAAACAGTACAAATGTATTTAATACCACGATGTCGGATCCATGTCATGATGGAAGTTTGTAAAGGCCAATTGTACAACGTTGTTTCCACATAATTTTAGTGTATGTGCTTCCGTCCTCACTCTATTTCTCCCCTGCCCTCACCCCTACCCTGTTCCCCCATCCCATTCCTCCATAGTCCGTTTTGAGAAGGGCCTTAATATGCCTAAACCACATAAAACTATTCGCATTCATATTCGTTCTCTCTCTCTCTCTCTCTCTCTCTTCTCTCTCTCTCTCTCTCTCTCTCTCTCTCTCTCTCTCTTCTGAAAAGTCACAAATTGAATACGTACATAAATTAATACCTAATAAACGCCTTAATAAATAAACAAATAATGAATAAATAAAAAAGTATATATATATATATATATATATATATATAATTAAGTAAATAAGTATATCAATAAATAACTAATTTATAGATACCACTAGATCAAATGATGAAAAAAAGAAAGAAGAAAGAAAGGAAGGACAGAAAGAAGGTAGAAAGGAAAAGAACCACAAAACCAAGAGAGATAAAGAAATTGGCAAACAGTACAAATCTATTTAATACCACGATGTCGGATCCATGTCATGATGGATGTTTGTAAAGGCCAATTGTACAACGTTGTTTCCACATAATTTTCGTGTATGTGCTTCCGTCCTCACTCTATTTCTCCCCTGCCCTCACCCCTACCCTGTTCCCCCATCCCATTCCTCCATAGTCCGTTTTGAGAAGGGCCTTAATAGCCTAAACCACATAAAACTATTCGCATTCATATTCGTTCTGTCTCTCTCTGGCTGTCTCTCTCTCTCTCTCTCTCTCTCTCTCTCTCTTCTCTGTCTCTTCTCTCTCTCTCTCTCTCTCTCTCTCTCTCTCTCTCTTCTCTTTGAAAAGTCACAAATTGTATACGTGTATAAATGAATACGTAATAAACGCCTTAATAAATAAACAGATAATGAATAAGTGAATGTGTGTGTGTTGTGTGTGTGTGTATATATATATATATATATATATATATATATATATATATTATGTATAATTAAGTAAATGAGTGTATCAATAAAGATGTAATTTATAGATACCACTAGACCAAATGATGAAAAAAAAGAAAGAAGAAAGGAAGGACAGAAGGAAGGTAGGAAGGAAAAGAACCACAAAACCAAGAGATGAACAAATTGGCAAACAAACCCCAAAGTCTGCGTGGTGGGTAACTGAAAAAAATAATTAGTTGATTACTTAATTAGTTATAAAGTTAGTTCTCTCATTCTCAATTTATTACCATCTTCTCATAATATATTCATGGTACACCAGTCCTCTCTGTCTTACATGTCCTTCTTATTTCTTTCTTTATCTTCCTATTTCCATCTCTTCTTTGTTTCTTTGTTTCCTTTTTGTACTCTATTCCTTTCTCTTTTACTCTTTTTATTTTCTTTTATGTTTATGGACATATACAATTTTTTCTTCCTTTTTTTTTTTTTAAAGACAATTGCAAACTTAGAGACAGAAAGAGGCTCTTTACTACTTGTAGTCTGGTTGAAGCACCCCCAAAAAAGAAAAAAAAATTCTCACTAACTAATAATTAACTAAGTAACTCATTAAATAGCTAGCTAACTGATTAACTAATTAACTAACTGAGTAACTACCTTACTTACTACCTAAGTACATGACTGACTAACTAACTAATTAACTATTCTTCACATTTGTTTTTCATTCTTCACATTTTTTCTTTGTTCTGCCTGGATTCGAACCTGCAGCTTTTGGATGGGTGGGCGTCTGAAGGCGTGCCTTTTTCAGACGGATGTCTTACCCCACTGCTAACAGACACCTATTCTACTTTGAGATGTTTATGCCTTTTGAAGTTCACTTTTGTTCCTCCCCAACCAGCAGCTCATTCAAATATTCAGGTGTTTCCTACACAAGTCTGTTGGTATGCCTGCTATGAATCTCCCGTCAACTTTAGAAAGTATGCTGAACTCAGCACTGCAGAACATGACGCTATCCCCGTTCAAAATTGAAAGCAAAGGAAACCACATTGTGGTTGTCCTGAGGTTCAATACTATAAGCGATTATTCCCTGTCACGCTACTACCACAGCATCCATGCTGTGTATCGCAGAAAGTGCCCCTTCCAGGTAAGCAGGGATAACACTGTGAAACACAGAAGAAGCCAAGGGTAGGCAAGGCAGCCTTTTCATCTCCATCTGGTTTATTTTTGCCAACTCTGCCCAGTTTGTTCTATGCTGCTGATTCTGACAGTGAAAAAAACTGTTTATACTGATAACCATGTAGCTGACAATAATCATCATTTGCCTTCCTCTCTTCCCCAGTCTTTGTATGATACTCAAAACAATCAACAGCAAATTTACATGAAACTGTGTGGCGTCAATACACAGTTAGTGACAGTGTGTGATGACTCTGAGAAAAAGCGCCTAGCAGAAACAGATTTCCATATGACTGTTAGAGTAAAAAATACTGAAGGCTATGAACAGGAAAATAATACAACCGAACGTGATTCAAAATCGATGCATTTACCCGACACAGAGCACAAAACTAATGTTAGATCAAGCACATGTGGCACAGATAGTGCCTAGCTCACTAAAGAAGCTAATGTGCAGCAGCACACAGAGTCTTGTCAACAAAACATTCACACACAAATAATGGCAACTATTGAGGAAAGAGGGAAGACCTTGGTCAATCTCCTCCGTGTTTGTGGTGAAGTTAAACACATCACTTCTACCTGGAGCAAAGATGTTGTGAAAGGAAATCCTCACTATGACCCATCGTGACTGTTTTGTTGTAAAGTTGTGAGGTGGACTATTACCATGTGTGATTGACAGTCCAAGGATTAGTTACAAATGTATTTAATACCACGATGTCGGATCCATGTCATGATGAACGTTTGTAAAGGCCAATTGTACAACGTTGTTTCCACATGATTTTCGTGTATGTGCTTCCGTCCTCACTCCATTTCTCCCCTGCCCTCACCCCTACCCTGTTCCCCCATCCCATTCCTCCATAGTCCGTTTTGTCAAGGGCCTTAATAGCCTAAACCACATAAAACTATTCGCATTCATATTTCGTTTCTCTCTCTCTCTCTCTCTCTCTCTCTCTCTCTCTCTCTCTCTCTCTCTCTCTCGAAAAGTCACAAATTGAATACGTACATAAATTAATACCTAATAAACGCCTTAATAAATAAACAAATAATGAATAAATAAAAAAGTATATATATATATATATATATATAATTAAGTAAATAAGTATATCAATAAATAACTAATTTATAGATACCACTAGATCAAATGATGAAAAAAAGAAAGAAGAAAGAAAGGAAGGACAGAAAGAAGGTAGAAGGAAAAGAACCACAAAACCAAGAGAGATAAAGAAATTGGCAAACAGTACAAATGTATTTAATACCACGATGTCGGATCCATGTCATGATGGTAAGTTTGTAAAGGCCAATTGTACAACGTTGTTTCCACATAATTTTAGTGTATGTGCTTCCGTCCTCACTCTATTTCTCCCCTGCCTCACCCTACCCTGTTCCCCCATCCCATTCCTCCATAGTCCGTTTTGAGAAGGGCCTTAATAGCCTAAACCACATAAAACTATTCGCATTCATATTCGTTCCTCTCTCTCTCTCTCTCTCTCTCTCTCTCTCTCTCTCTCTCTCTCTCTCTCTCTCTCTCTCTCTCTCTCTCTCTCTCTGAAAAGTCACAAATTGAATACGTACATAAATTAATACCTAATAAACGCCTTAATAAATAAACAAATAATGAATAAATAAAAAAGTATATATATATATATATATTATATATATATATATATATTAAGTAAATAAGTATATCAATAAATAACTAATTTATAGATACCACTAGATCAAATGATGAAAAAAAGAAAGAAGAAAGAAAGGAAGGACAGAAAGAAGGTAGAAAGGAAAAGAACCACAAAACCAAGAGAGATAAAGAAATTGGCAAACAGTACAAATCTATTTAATACCACGATGTCGGATCCATGTATTGATGGATGTTTGTAAAGGCCAATTGTACAACGTTGTTTCCACATAATTTTCGTGTATGTGCTTCCGTCCTCACTCTATTTCTCCCCTGCCCTCACCCCTACCCTGTTCCCCCATCCCATTCCTCCATAGTCCGTTTTGAGAAGGGCCTTAATAGCCTAAACCACATAAAACTATTCGCATTCATATTCGTTCTGTCTCTCTCTGGCTGTCTCTCTCTCTCTCTCTCTCTCTGTCTCTGTCTCTGTCTCTGTCTCTCTCTCTCTCTCTCTCTCTCTCTCTCTCTCTCTCTCTCTCTCTTTGAAAAGTCACAAATTGTATACGTGTATAAATGAATACGTAATAAACGCCTTAATAAATAAACAGATAATGAATAAGTGAATGTGTGTGTGTGTGTGTGTGTGTTATTATATATATATATATATATATATATATATATATATATATATGTATGTATAATTAAGTAAATGAGTGTATCAATAAAGATGTAATTTATAGATACCACTAGACCAAATGATGAAAAAAAAGTAAGAAGAAAGGAAGGACAGAAGGAAGGTAGGAAGGAAAAGAACCACAAAACCAAGAGATGAACAAATTGGCAAACAAACCCCAAAGTCTGCGTGGTGGGTAACTGAAAAAAATAATTAGTTGATTACTTAATTAGTTATAAAGTTAGTTCTCTCATTCTCAATTTATTACCATCTTCTCATAATATATTCATGGTACACCAGTCCTCTCTGTCTTACATGTCCTTCTTATTTCTTTCTTTATCTTCCTATTTCCATCTCTTCTTTGTTTCTTTGTTTCCTTTTTGTACTCTATTCCTTTCTCTTTTACTCTTTTTATTTTCTTTTATGTTTATGGACATATACAATTTTTTCTTCCTTTTTTTTTTTTTTAAAGACAATTGCAAACTTAGAGACAGAAAGAGGCTCTTTACTACTTGTAGTCTGGTTGAAGCACCCCCAAAAAAGAAAAAAAAATTCTCACTAACTAATTAATTAACTAAGTAACTCATTAAATAGCTAGCTAACTGATTAACTAATTAACTAACTGAGTAACTACCTTACTTACTACCTAACTACATGACTGACTAACTAACTAATTAACTATTCTTCACATTTGTTTTTCATTCTTCACATTTTTTCTTTGTTCTGCCTGGATTCGAACCTGCAGCTTTTGGATGGGTGGGCGTCTGAAGGCGTGCCTTTTTCAGACGGATGTCTTACCCCACTGCTAACAGACACCTATTCTACTTTGAGATGTTTATGCCTTTTGAAGTTCACTTTTGTTCCTCCCCAACCAGCAGCTCATTCAAATATTCAGGTGTTTCCTACACAAGTCTGTTGGTATGCCTGCTATGAATCTCCCGTCAACTTTAGAAAGTATGCTGAACTCAGCACTGCAGAACATGACGCTATCCCCGTTCAAAATTGAAAGCAAAGGAAACCACATTGTGGTTGTCCTGAGGTTCAATACTATAAGCGATTATTCCCTGTCACGCTACTACCACAGCATCCATGCTGTGTATCGCAGAAAGTGCCCCTTCCAGGTAACAGGGATAACACTGTGAAACACAGAAGAAGCCAAGGGTAGGCAAGGCAGCCTTTTCATCTCCATCTGGTTTATTTTTGCCAACTCTGCCCAGTTTGTTCTATGCTGCTGATTCTGACAGTGAAAAAAACTGTTTATACTGATAACCATGTAGCTGACAATAATCATCATTTGCCTTCCTCTCTTCCCCAGTCTTTGTATGATACTCAAAACAATCAACAGCAAATTTACATGAAACTGTGTGGCGTCAATACACAGTTAGTGACAGTGTGTGATGACTCTGAGAAAAAGCGCCTAGCAGAAACAGATTTCCATATGACTGTTAGAGTAAAAAATACTGAAGGCTATGAACAGGAAAATAATACAACCGAACGTGATTCAAAATCGATGCATTTACCCGACACAGAGCACAAAACTAATGTTAGATCAAGCACATGTGGCACAGATAGTGCCTAGCTCACTAAAGAAGCTAATGTGCAGCAGCACACAGAGTCTTGTCAACAAAACATTCACACAC
>JAMYXO010004374.1:15000-17612 GCA_033310375.1 Conus canariensis | reverse complement strand
TGCCTTCCATCACGATAAGAAAAGCCAAAGGTCATCTCTCTTCTACGCTCAGTGTTCTATGCGCTTTGAAGTTCCTACAAAGTGGAGATCAGCAGGACCAGCATGCAACAGCTGTTTCGCTCTAAGCAGAGCGCATCAGGGTCACTACGGGGTTATAATTACCTGCTGATGAAAAGCACTACCATACGAACAGAAAGGAAATGGTCTGAAGTGGGGCTGATCCTTATTTCTCCTGCTAATAGCAAGCCTGAGCCCCATAGAGAACAAAACGATGCTGCCTGTTGCATTAGTTAAGTTACAATATTACTTTCCCCAGGAAAGCAGATAGAGAAAGTAACACATCGTGCACAAGATCTTACCAAAACAAATACTATTTTAATGTCTCTTCCTGAATTATAAAGAAACTTTTTGACAACTGTGAACTTTATTACACATAAATCACAATCCACACCCACATACACACGGAAACAAGGTAAGATGTATTTTTGTGTCTATTGTTATATGGGGTAAATAGTTCCTGTTTAAATATGTCATCCCCCACAACGAGTACTATCCCCATTTTTTTTTTTACAGAATGTGAGAGTGGATACTACAAAATCAACACCAGCACGTGCGACAGGTGCGGTTCCAACTGTCAGTCTCAGAGCTGTGACAGTCAGACTGGCAAATGTAACGGTCAGTTGATTTTATCTTAATGGTGACATCATCCTGATGTATCTTAAGGAAGCCAAAAATCACAGGTTATGTGAGCGTTGTGGGAATAGGAGCATGTACATATATAAATGTTGACGTCCTAATGGCAAAGTTTATCAACCAAATGCCAACCTTTCTCTTTGACTTTTACTCTTTTTGCCAGCTGATGATGTTTGTGCACCTTTTTTTTTAAGAAACATGGTAAATGTAAAGATAACAAGTGGTGAGAAGTCATATCAGTATCAAAAACCCACTTCAGAATTTTACAGATCACGTCAGACAGACAGAATATTCATACTTTCACAAGTCTGTCTTTTAGATGACATTGCTTATTATATATTTTCTTCTAACACTGTGTTTTCTCCATGCTTTTGTGTTTGTGGCTTTGTGTCCTGACTGTGGTTTCTCCATGCTTCGCATTTGCTAGAAGCTGTCTTGGAATTAAGTGGTACAATGGATGACTTTAAGGTGCACAGAAGACTTCTTGCTTTGCAATTTGTTGTAAGCAGATTTGACGACGGTTATTTTACCTCATCGACAGCCACATCCAGATGTCAGGAAAACTGTTTCTATTGTGGCACTGACGGAAATTACGGAGACGTATGTTGCATGTGTTTCACGAACAACATGTCGACGGTATGATCATGACAGTGGTACTATGTAAACTGTATACATTGATATTACTACCCTTTGTCTGTACAGTTTAAGTGGTATTGTGATGTTGGTTTGTTTGTCTGTTTCGTCTTCTTCGCACCATACATTCACTGTGCATACTGTAACACTATACCGTAAACTCGCTTAAGCAAAGTGTCTTGTTCTTAAATTCTCTTTAATATCAGTGCTCAAAGCTGGTTTACATGGCAAAATCATTTTGTCTGTTATATTTTAAATATACTTTCAGTCACAAGAAAATTAAATCAACATTGAACAAAATCAATTTAATCTGTTCCTTCACGTCTTCATTTGAAAAATGCGAATAAGATTTTAGTAATTTCCTCAGCTTACGTATATTTCTTTGCTGTATTGTTTTAGTAAATAACTGATAACCTTGACCAACAAAGGTCTTACCTGTATCAATGGTAAGGATCTTTATGCCCAAGAAACAAAGTTATGGGGAAAAAATTAACGATGTGTCCATTTCATATAAAACTGATTCACAGTAAAGGTTCGTGAACAGTTTTCAAAGAAGAGGATTCTGTTTGTTCTTTTTTCGTCTCGTCTTCTTTGTAGACTACGCTTACACAGCATATTCTGACTTCTCTGCACACAGTCATAGTCGGTATCATCCTGTCATAGTCCCAGCATCGACAGTCCACCATGAGCAATCACTTCGTCAGAAGGCGACCCACCCCTTGACACTGCTCTGCTCCTGTATCACTTCGTCTTGTTCAATGACTCTTGTCCCGATTCAATACCCATGACTGCTATGCTTTCTACTGACGAAAATGATTGTGTAGACTTACAGCCAGCATATATGTGCATGCCTCCCAAAGCGTCACAATGTCATAATCGTCAGGTAACGGAATAGACATAAGTATGGACACTGGCATTTCTGCTCTACTGATGCCACAGGTTGTGTGGACGGTCACTATGGAGACACGTGTGACACGTTGTGCCCAACGCCAAACTGTCAGCGGTGTCGTCAGGACACCGGAGGATGTGAACAGTGTACACCGAACAGTCATCTGCAGCTCCCAGACTGCACAGGTACGCCCGTTTACTTAATGGGTGTGTGTGTGTTGTGTGTGTGTGTGTGTGGTGTGTGTGTGTGTGTGTGTGTGTGTGTGTGTGTGTGTGTGTGTGTGGTGCGTGTGTGTGTGGCGTGCGTGCGTGTGTGTGTGTGTGTGTGTGTGTGTTTTGTAGGTGGGTCAGTGGGGGTACACACACACACACACACACACACACACACACACACACAC
>JAMYXO010004374.1:5000-10000 GCA_033310375.1 Conus canariensis | reverse complement strand
TGAGCTTTTGTCTTTTTTGCCTAGTTGTAATGTACATCAGTTTTGTTTTTTGAGGGTGAAGTGACATGTGATTTAGTTCGGTCCATTTTACAAGGTCATTGGTACTCTCTTGCAAATGTTTTGAAAGACTGGAAGGATCATTATGGCTGGTGTGAATTGTGGTGTCATCTGCAAAGAGGTCGCATGCAGATCTCACATGTAGGGGTAGGTCATTAATGTAGATTGAGAAGAGTAGCGGGCCTAAAATGGAGCCTTGTGGAACGCCATACTTAAGAGTTGTTATAGAAGAGACAGTCGTCCCCGATAAGACGCATTGTTGTCGTTTTGTGATGTATGATTTTAGAAGGATAAGGGCGGATTTTGAAAGACCGTATACCTCCAGTTTTCGAATAAGGAGATTGTGGTCAATGACATCGAATGCTTTTTTAAAATCAACGAATAAGACACCACAATATCTGTTGTTATTAATATTATTAAGCCACACATCTACAAGATTGATTAATGCAGAATGGCAGGAATGTTTCTGTCTGAAACCAGACTGTCCGGGATGGAGCAAATCGTACTTGTTGAAGTGATGAAGGATGTGTTTATTTAAATGCTTTTCTAGAGGTTTCGAAAGGATAGATAAGATTGATATTGGTCTGTAGTTTGAAGGATCAGTATTATCACCAGATTTATGAATGGGTATAACTTTTGCTTTTTTGAACGCATTAGGAAAATAGCTTTTATCTATGCACAGATTAAAGATATACGTTAACGTGTCAGTTATAACTGGAGCCGAGAGTTTCAGAATTTTGCCATCTATGCCATCAAGTCCACGTGTTCCTGACTGTTTGAGATGAAGTAGGTACTGATACACCTCGTGCACAGTTATGAGTGGAATGTGTAGTTCAGACGTGATTTTTTTGTCGTGACAAAATTGATGGAGTTCTTTAAGTTCATTAGAGCTTGAATGATCAGTAGTAACAACTGTATCTGGAATGGTAGAGAAGTGAGTGTTAAGTTGTTCAGCAGAAATACCTTTGATAACAGTTGATTTTGAAGAAGAACTGTTATTGCTAAGCTGGTTTATTGCTTGCCAAACCAGTTTTGGATTTTGTTTGGAAGTTAATAACTCGCGATAGTATTTTGTTTTTTCCCTGCGCTTCTGAGAGTTTATTGCATTTCTTAGTGATCTTGATTCTTCTTCATAGCCATGTTCTTTCAAAAGGTCTCTAAGGTAGCATGCCTCCTGTAATTCTTTCGTGTACCACGGTGGTTTGGGAATATGCTTTACTCTGATTGTTTTTAACGGAGCATGTCTGTTATAGACTTCTGTAAAAATTTCGATCCAAAAGTCAATCGCTGAATCTGGATCAGCAATATTGTATACTGTATTAAGTTCTGAGTTCATTAAATCAAGCAAAAAGTTTTGTTCGTTAAATTTTGAGAAGCAACGATAGGTTATGGTTTTGTGGCCTGGTTTTGGGATTTTCACTCCATGTTTAGACCATGTAACACACACTGGGTAATGATCACTAGAAGAGAAGACTGGTACACAAGCTTCTAGTATGTTATTTTCATTTGAGACATAGATATGGTCAATGATTGTCTTTGAAGTTGGTGTGACTCTGGTGGGTGTTTTGATAATCTGATGTAAATTCAACACACTTATCGTTTGGCTCCATTGGCTGTTTGATTTCAAAAGATCTACATTGAAGTCACCGAGTAAAACAATCTCTTTACATTCTAATGAAACTGCGTCCATCATAGTAACAAATTTATCAGTCCAGCTGACTCTTTCTGCTGGGTTCCGATAGCAAAACCCGATTAAAATGGATCGTGATTTGTTCAGTGTGATTTGTATCCACACTGCTTCTACGTCATGCTGTTCTAGGTGGGAAAGTCTCTTGAAGTTGAGAGATTCACTGACATACACTAGAAGACCTGTCTCTTTGTCTTTAGTAGGGTCTTTTCGAACGATATTATAACCTGGGACTGATACATCTTTATCACTAATGTAGGTATTTAGTCTTGATTCGGAGAGACCCAGAACATGGAATGGCTTTTGGTGGTTCGATATCAGGGTCGAGATATCAGAGATCTTACTGACTGCACTATTGATATTTAAATGGCAAATTCTCAGTCCATCTCTCGATGGCCATGAGTTTTGGTTTGTGGTCATTTTATGTCCTGAGTGCACAAGTAAAAGGAAAAACAAAAAGAAAGGGGAAGAAAGGACACGTACAAAAAAAGTAAAATAAATGATGAAAACAACAACAAAAACAAAAAAAAAAAAAAAAGAAAAACCAATCAAACAAACTGGTAGATTAGATACCACAGCAGTGGTTCGGAAATAGGTGACTGAGAATGCACTTACAATTTAATGTGCACACAACTAATTGCTGTCAGGTTGTACAGGACGAAGTACTGCAAGACTAAAAAGCACAATTCCTGTATGTTGCACGCATACAGGAGAGAGAGAGAGAGAGAGAGAGAGAGAGAGAGAGAGAGAGAGAGAGAGAGAGAGAGAGAGAGGTTAAAGGTATACCTGTAACCAGACAGCTGCAGGTCATGTGGTATCTCAGCATTAATATAGAAGTTCCAGTATTTTTTTTTTTTCAAAATCACAGCGGATTTCTCAAATTCAAATAGTTGAAAGAATACCAAAAAAAGAAGAAGAAAAAGTCAGTAAAAGTAACAGATGCCGTATCAGAACGTGAATATTGTGACAACACGACCTTGGTTGATGTGTAAGTAATGCTTTCGTCCGGGTTACATACTGGTTAAATAAAGTAATGGATCTGAACGAGCTCGACCTGTGATCACAAAGTCGTCAGTTCATGCAGCTAATTTATTTCTCACATGTTCTTACTGTCCTTTACTAACTTAATTAAGTGACTACAGTTACTTCTCTCTCTCTCTCTCTCTCTCTCTCTCTCTCTCTCTCTCTCTCTCTCTCTCTCTCTCTCTCTCTCTCTCTTCATGATGCGTTGATGGATGGTATGGGGCCCAGTGTTCCACAGCCTGTTCCCCAGGATGTCCCAATAACCAGTGTGATGAACAGACAGGACAGTGTTCCCCCTGTCATGATGGCTACACAGGAGAACAGTGTGCAGGTAACAGACATGTAACACTGGCTACACAGAAGACAAATGTACAGGTAACAGATATGTAACACTGGCTACACAGGAAACGAGTGTGCAGGTGACAGATATGTAACACTGGCTACACAGGAAACAAGTGTGCAGTTAACAGATATGTAACGCTGGCTACACAGGAGACAAGTGTTCAGGTAACAGATATGTAACACTGGCTACATAGGAAACAAGTGTGCAGGTAACAGATGTGTAACGCTGGCTACATAGGAAACAAGTGTGCAGGTAACAGACATGTAACACTGGCTACACAGGAAACAAGTGTGCAGGTGACAGATATGTAACACTGGCTACACAGGAAACAAGTGTGCAGGTAACAGATATGTAACGCTGGCTACACAGGAGACAAGTGTTCAGGTAACAGATATGTAACACTGGCTACATAGGAAACAAGTGTGCAGGTAACAGATGTGTAACACTGGCTACATAGGAAACAAGTGTGCAGGTAACAGACATGTAACACTGGCTACATGGGAAACTGATGCACAGGTAAATGACATGCACCATTGGATACACAGGAAAAAACAAGTATACAGTCAACAGTTGCAATAAACAGTGTGCCCCATGGGACACAGGAAACAAATGTACAGGTTACTGTCATTTAATACTGGCAACACAGGAGACAGACAGACATGATGCACAGAGTGCCCCTTGTAGTACTTGCTTCATTGGAAGCTAATGTACATGGCAGCGCCATGAACAGCATGCCTGGAAGCATAATAAATGTGACCTGATCTGATTACGTAGAAGTGCGGAAGAAAATGAAATCATCAAACGAAAAGACCATAACATATGTTGATAGTTTATTGTGCAAGGCATATACTGTTCGAAGTATACTATATCGTTATTAATCGTTGTGCAGTGTTTAATGTCTTGTTTCTCTATTTCCTGATGTACATTGTTGGGTACTTGGTTAGTTTTCACCTTTGTTTTCTACGAAAAGATTTGTTTGCAACACCTTCATTATTACTCATGTCCCCTAAGAATAAATCTCTCTCTCTCTCTCTCTCTCTCTCTCTCTCTCCCACACACACACACACACACACACACACACACACACACACACACACACACAACACACACACACACACACACACCGCGCGCGCGCGCGCGCGCGCGCCTCCTCACCCTACTCCTACACAAACACAATGAGACAAAGTTTGCAAAATGCACGTGTTTGTTATTATACGTGATACATTGTTTACATACCAGTGCCATTGCTCACAATATATTTTTTTTCCAGAATGTAATTCCGGATATTACAAAACCAACAGTGACACGTGCACCAGGTGCGGTTCTAAATGTCAGTCACAGAACTGTGACAGTCCAACAGGCAGATGTAACGGTGAGTTCGTTTTCCTACGTTTTGTAATGAAACTATACTGAAGCTTTAAAGCAAGGCAAAAGGCACATGTTTGGTGAATGTTGTGGGAGTAGCAGCAGTTGGAGAAAACCATTTCAATACTCATAATAAACAAACGCTAACTTAAACACTACTTTTGTGTCATATACGTTTCAATTATACTTATGTGCCGAGTGATGAAGATGTTTGTGTGTGAATTAATGTCGTCCACCCTCTTCGCCTTTATTGAACCGCAGCTAAAGTGTGACAAATATGGAACCAGAAGAATAGTCTGGATAAGCATCCGCTTAATTACGTCACAGATTATAACTGACAGTGAGTTCGTACATACTTTGACGGGTTTTAAGGTTCCGTTGCGTATCTTTTATCAAACTGTGTGTTACACTGGATTTTTTCATATGCACTTGTGTTTCTGATATATTGTATTCAGTCGATATCCCATAGCTTGCATCTGCTTTGAGTTGCCCTGGAATTCACTGGTACAAAGATCAATTTAAAGG
>JAMYXO010004373.1:12500-17613 GCA_033310375.1 Conus canariensis | reverse complement strand
TCTTTGCCAGTTACAGTCAATTAACCTTTGCCGGAACATACAAATAAAACTATTTATGTCATCTACACCTTGATTCTCCCACACAAAGCCAAACCCAAATTCGTACAGTTTTAACCTCACTTTAGAGGCCCAATTACTCTTACCCTAGCATCTAGCTGTACTAACATTTTATATGCTTTATGTGGTAGTCTACTAGGTTCCATCCGGGTTATTTTCAGCCAGTAACGAATGCACCTTACTACAGAGAGTAAATGGATTGGATACCTATTGGTCTCCCCATAAACTAAATCGTTTGGCGTTTGCATTGAAACACCGAGAAACTTTTTCAATGCATTTAAATGAATCTTTTCAATATGTATAGAAGCAGTATCAAGACCCATAACTCAGCTCCGTATTGCACTATGGGTTGAATTTGAGAATCGAACAACTTTAAAAACAGTGTAAGAGACTCATTATTAAGCATACGCAATTTCTTTAAAATACATAGTAAGCAACGTTTAGCTCTACTTACAAGGTCTTTGGAAGCAAAACCGAAACTTAAACGTGTTGAAAAATATATACCCAAGTACTTATAGACATTCACGACTGGCATAGGCATTCCATTGAACATCCATTTTTCCCGTGCAGCGAGATGTCCACCTTTCCTAAACACTATGATATTACTTTTTGCCATGTTTACTTTCAATTGGAGTGACGCAGAGGCTCTTTCTAAACTATTTAATTGATTTTGGAGACCAACTATCGTTTCTGACATTAATATAACGTCGTCAGCTAAGAGGAGGATGAAAATCTCCAACGCATCGTTTCCAAACTGAGCTCCATGCTTACCATTATGTATTACTTCTAAAGTTAATTCATTAATAAACATAGAAAAAAGAATGGGACTACAGACATCCCCTTGTTTAACTCCCAATGTACAGTTTATGTAGTCTGTTAGAGATGATCCACATCTCACTCTCGCTTTCACAGAGTCATACATGCTCAAAACACATTTATATAATTTACCTCGGATTCCATGCTTCACCAAAATTGGCCACAAAACACTCCTGTTGACAGAGTCAAATGCTTTTTCAAAATCAATAAAAGCCACATATAATTTTCGATTTAGACAAAACTGTTTTTGAACAAAGGCCATCAAAGTAAACATATGATCTATAGTCGAATAATTTCGTTTAAATCCAGCTTGAAATTCGCCTGTAATATTATTCTCTTCGACCCATTCTTGAAGTCTCCTATTAATAATAGCACTATATAATTTACTGCCGATATTGCACAGCGAGATCCCTCTGTAGTTGTCTGGATTATTAACGTCACCTTTTTTATATAATGGGAGAACAATAGATTCGACCCAACTTTTAGGAAACGCACCCTTATCAAATAGAGTATTCAGGAATTTTGTGAAAAAGTTCATCACCAGATCGGATTTGCATGCATTTTTTATCATTTCACCAATGATCCCATCTGGACCGGCAGCTTTTCGATTTCTCAGTTTACTTATAGCAAAAATGATTTCTTCTTTCGATATAGGGCGATTTAAATGACTTTGATTGTCGTCGTCGTTATCATTCCCATCTACTTGCCCTATATCGTTGTCAATGTCATCATTTCTTTCAAGCAATTTCTTAAAATGTTGAAACCAATTTTCCAGACTGATATTATTTTGGGGGTGAATTCGTCTTTTCTGAATTTTGCGCATTGTCTCCCAAAACTCCTTTTGGCACTTAATGGAGGCGACTAATTTATCTAACATAATTCTGTTAAATGCTTTCTCTTTTTTCTTCAAAAGATGTTTATAATCGCGTCTGGCATTACAGTACTCAACGTGATCAGGTACAGATAAAGTTTGACGGTATTTAATTAACAATTTACGTGCATTTCTTTTACTTAAAAGACATTCCTTATCGTACCAGTCTTCGCCAACTTCTTTTTCATTTACATTAATCATCTTCCTCATACATTCAGCAGCGACTTTTAGACAGCTGTTAAAAACAAGTAAAGCTTCATCAACATTAACCTCAATGAGACTGATTGCCATGTGTATCCTTTGCTGAAATTCTGGTGAATCCATTGCATTATGAAACAAATCCACATGAATATCATTCCAGCAATAGTTTTCAACCAAATTGACAACATTATGTTCTTTCACAGAGGGCGGGGTTAAGCTGTGTAAATTAATACATAATACCAAAGGCATGTGGTCAGAATCAACACGTTCACCCACCCATAACTTACAATCATTGAGAAGTGTTGCAAACATATCACACGACATTATAAAATAATCATTCACACTGCTGCCACACTCAGAGATGTATGTGTAGCAACCTTTGAGGTCGCCCTGACACAAACCATTTAAAATGCACAAATCCAATGCAGTGCACATATTTAGTAACATCTTACCATAACTATTTAACACGTTATCTTCTGAATTTCTGCCCACGTGTAATGGACCACTCAGATATTGGTTTTCAAAAGAAAATACAGTTTCATCTAAGTCTTGAGAAATGTTGGAAGTACGACCATTCATATCCCCACTTAACATTATATAAACGTCACCAACAGAAAGCAAGCAGTCACATATAAAATCTTCAAGTAAAGCAATACCATTGTCATGATCAGTGAAATAGTAATATGGCGAACCTTCTGGCGGTACATATGAACACACATACAAGACATCTTTAATTGTACCCAAAATAGATTTATTAATAATGAAAGCGCAAAAAATGTCTGACTGAATCTCCAGAGGCTTTATGAGTGAACAGAATTCTTTTCTAATCAGACATACTAAGCCCCCAGATCGCCTTCCACGAGACGTAAGTTTTACGGCTGGTTTACACAATTTTTCATAACCAACAAAAACAGACGATTGGAAATCTTCCATAAACGTTTCACTCAAGCATACAAAATCAAAAGAAGTAACAAATGAAATAAAATCTTTGTCAGATAGTTTAGAGAATAAACCATTTACATTCCAGTGAAGAAAAGAAAAATCTTTCGATTTATTGACAAGAGAAGAAGAATTTAACACATTCCTATCAACACGATCAGGTGACACAGTACACACATCTTCGGAAAACAAGTCAGACGGGTTTTGTGACAGATTCAGAAACATTTGAAACACTATTTACATTTTCAACCTGGGCAACGGTTGAACGAAGGACAGAACACACCGCGTTGTTACCTGTCTCATGGATAGCACGTGCTGGCAGCGTGTCAGCCACACCGCACTGTGGCAACAAAACCGGTGTCGTCCCAAAGTTTGTTCCATTTACAAACACAGTAAAATTACCCAGATGAATTGTGGGCCGGCCGTCACCCTATCTCAGTTCAACCAGTTTGTCATCGCGGTCCACAGTGAACTTCTTCCCATCGATCAGAAGGTGGTTAAACACCATCGAGGCTCTCTTACCCTCTGACCTTGCTTTCTTTCGATGTGGTGTTAACCGTCTCCTAATCTCTCTTACTGAAGCAGAGAAGTCCTCTCCAACGAAAACCTTTGTCCCTTGTAGTTTGCCCTTAGCTTTTAGCACAGATGTCTTCTGTTTATAGAAGACACACCGGGCAATAACTGGTGAGTCAGGCTTGGAGTTGATCCGGTGAACCCTGTCAAACTGTACGTCCTCAGAAATTTCTAACTTATTTTTGATCAAGTCCTTTACCGTACCTTCACAGTCCATCGGAGTCTCGTTGTCTTTCCGTGGCAGGCCGTAAAAGATGAGGTTGTTGCGTTTGGACCGTCCCTCAAGGTCGTCCGTCTTCCTCTCCAGGACGTCCAGTCTCCTCGTCAGGTCCTCGTTCCTCCTCTGTAAGTCGTCGTTCTGCTGACGCAGACCCGTGACTTCACCTCGTAGTGCCCTCAGCTCATCCTGCATGGCCCCGTACTCCTCCCGTAGGACTTGCAGATCTTCTTTCACCTCCGAAAAGCGACTGTCCATTCTCAAACCCATGTCCTGGATTATGCCCATGATGTCAGCATTGGTGGGTTGTTGAGGAGAGGAGGGTGTCGTCCGTCCGCTGTCCGCCGGCGAAGCTCCAGACTTGTCCACGCTGACCCTGCGTCCTGAGCTGCCGAGCCGGGCCTGCTTCAAGTCCGTCCTGGGTCCTGGGTTCTGCTCCACATCTCCACAGCGTAGAAGGAGTCCGCCCCAGAAAATTAAGGTGAGGAGCAGGCCTAGGGCTACACCGTCTATCTTCGTTCGTGGTGACAGCATGGCGATCCGCATGGCCGTCTTCTTCCTGGCTCGCTTCAACATGAACGCCATGTAAATGTGGACAAAGGTGCCACAACTCGTTCGGAAAACGAGTGGTGCTGATGGCATGGTACCTGATGGTGGTACTGGCAAGAGTTGAGGGTGGTACTGTGCGCAAGTCCGTCAAAAAATGAAGGTAACTGCAGCGCGATGCAATGCGTGACTACTCGACTGAAATGCAGTTCACGATCCCCCGAGAGAGAGAGAGAGAGAGAGAGAGAGAGAGAGAGAGAAAGAGAGGGAGAGAGTTACAGAGAGACAAACAAGAGAGACAGTGACAGAGAGAGACAGAGACAGAAAGAGAAAGAGCGAGAGCGAGCGAGCAAGAGAGAGAGAGAGCGAGAGAGAGAGAGAGAGCGAGAGAGAGAGAGAGAAAGAGAGGGAGAGAGTTACAGAGAGACAGACAAACAAGAGAGACAGTGACAGAGAGAGACAGAGACAGAAAGAGAAAGAGTGAGAGTGAGCGAGCAAGAGAGAGAGCGAGAGAGAGCGAGAGAGAGAGAGAGAGAGGGAGAGAGTTACAGAGAGACAAACAAGAGAGACAGTGACAGAGAGAGACAGAGACAGAAAGAGAAAGAGTGAGAGCGAGCGAGCAAGAGAGAGAGAGAGCGAGAGAGAGAGAGAGAAGAGAGAGAGAGAGAGACAGACAGACAGTCAGACAGAAAGAGAGACTGAGACAGAGAAACAGAGAGAGTGACAGAGAGACAGACAGACAGACAGGCAGACTGACAGACAGACAGAGCCAGCCAACACAAAAGCCCACAATATCATCTGGAAGCTGCCTGGGCGGTGCAGGGTGGAAATGACATACATTCCTTTCCAGTGCCGCCTGCCACCGTGACTGGCTGTACACAGCCCCCCTTTCT
>JAMYXO010004372.1:0-12500 GCA_033310375.1 Conus canariensis | reverse complement strand
GGGGTTTTTTTTGGGGGGTTTTGGGGGGGTTTTTGGGGGGGGGAAAATTTTTTTTTAAACCCCCCCCCCAAAAAGGGGGGGCACGCAGAAAGGGGGGGCCCCCCCCCCCCCGAAACCCCCCCCCCCCCCCACCCCAAAACCCCGGACCCCCCCCCCAAAAAAATTTCCTTTTTTTTTTTTTTAAACCCTTAAAAAGGGAATTTTTAAAGGGGGGGTTTTTTTTTTTAAAAAAACCCCTTTTTTTTTAAGGTTTTTTTTTTTTTTTTTTTTTTAAAAAGGGGGGGGGGGGGGAAAAAGGGGGGGGGGGGGGTTTTTTTAAAAAAAGTTTTTTTTGGTGGGGGGGGGGGGGGGGGGGGCCCCCGGGGGGGGGGTTTTTTTTTTTTGGGGCGGGGGGGGTTTTTGGGTAGGGGGGGGGGGGGGGCCCGGGGGGGGGGCCCGGGGGGAAAATTTTTTTTTTTTTTTTTTTTTAAAAAAAAGGGGGGGTTTTTTTTTTTTTTTTGGGGGACCCCGGGGGGGAAAAAAAAAAAAAATTTTTAAAAAAAAAAAATTTTTTTTCCCCCCTTTGTTTTTTTAAAAATTTTTTTTTTTAAAATTTTTCCTTTTTCCCTTTTTTCCCCCCCCCGGGGGGTTTTTTTTTGGGCCCCCCCCCCGGGGGGGTTTTTTGGGGGGGGGAACCGGTTTTTTTTTGGTTTTTTGGGGGGGGGGGGGCCCCCCGGAAAATTAAGTTTAAAAAAAATTTTTTAAAAAAAATTTTTTTTTTTCGGGGAAATTTTTTTTGGGGTTTTTAAAAAAAAAAACCCCCCCAAATTTTTTTTTTTTTGGGGGGGAAAATTTTTTAAAAATTTTTTTGGGGGGGAAAAAAAAAAAATTTTTTTTTTTTAATTTTTTTAAAAAAGTTTTTTTTTTTTGGGGGGGGGGGAAAAGGGTTTTAAAATTTTTTTTTTTTTTTTTTTTTTTAAAAACCCGGGTTTTAAATTTTTGGGGGTTTGGGGGGAAAAAAAGGGCCCTTTTTTTAAAAAAATTTAAAAAATTTTTTTGGGGGGGGGAAAACCTTTTAAAAAAAAAAAAAAAGGGGTTTAAAAATTTAAAAAAAAAAAATTTTTTTTTTAAAAAAAAAAAAAAAAAAAAAAAAAAAAAAAACTTTTCCCTTTTTTTTTTGGGGGGAAAAAAAAAAGGGGGCCCCGGGGGGGTTTAAAAAAAAGGGGGGAGGGGGGGGGGGGGGGTTTTTTTTTTTTGGGGGGGGGGGGAAAAAAAGGGGGGGGGGAGGGAGAGAGAAAAAAGGGGAAGGGGGGGGGGGGGGGGGAAAAAGGAGGGGGGGGGGTTTTTTAAGGGGGGCCCTTTTTTTTTTTTAAAAATATTTTTTTTATTTTTTTTTTTTTTGGGGGAAAAATTTCCCCAAAGGGGGGTTTTTTTTTTTTTAAAAAAATTTTTTTAAAAAACCCCCGGGGTTTTTTTAAAAACCCCGGGCGGGGGGGGAAAAGGGGAAAAGGGGGGCCAAAAAAAGGAAAAAAATTTTTAAAAATTTTTTTTTTTTTTTTTTTTTTTTTAAATTATTTTTTTTTTAAAAATTTTTTTTTTTTTTTTTTTTTTTTGGGGGAAAAAAAAAAGGGGGAAAAAATTTAACCAATTTAAAAATTTTTTTTTTTTAAAAAAAAATTTTTTTTTTTAATTTTTTAAAAAAACCCCCCCCTTAATTTTTTGGGTTTTTTTTTTGGGGGGGGTTTTTTAACCCGGGGGGGGGCCCCCAAATTTTTTTGTTTTTTTTCCCCCCCTTTTTTTTTAAAAAATTTTTTTCCCGGGGAAAAAAAAAAAAAAATTTTTTTAAAAAAAACCCGGGGGGGGTTTTTTTTTTTTTTTGGGGGGGGGCCCCCCCTTTTTTTTGGGGGGGGGAAATTTTTTTTTTTTTTTTTAAAAAAACCCCTTGGGGGGGGTTTTTCCCTTTTTGGGTTTTTTTTTTCCCCCGGGGGGTTATTTTTTTTTTTGGTGGGGTTTTGGGCCCCCAATTTGGGGTTTGGTTTTTGGGAAAAAATTTTTTTTTTTTTAATTTCCCCCCTTTTTTTTGGGGGGGGGCCCCGGGGGGGAAAAAAATTTTTTGGGGGCCCCCTTTTTTTTTAAAAAATTTTTTTTTTTTTCCTTTATTTTTTTTTTGGGGTTTTTTCCTTTTTTAAAAAAATTTTTTTTTTTTTTCCCAAAAAAATTTTTTCCCCCCTTGGGGTTTTTAAAAAAATTTTTTTTTTTTTTTTAAAAAAAGGGCGCTTTTTTTTTTTTTTTAAAAAAAAAAAAAAACCCCCAAAAAAAAAAAGGGGGTTTTTTTTTTTTTGGGGGGGGTTTTAAAAAAAAAAAAAAACCCCAAAAAAAAAAAAAAAAATTTTTTTAAAAAAAAAAAAAAAAAAAAAAAAAAGGAAAAAAACCCCCTTTTTTTTTTTCCAAATTTTTTTGGGAAAAAAAAAATTTTTTTTTTAAAATTTTAAAGGGAAAAAAAAAAAAAAAAACCCCCCTTTTTTTTTTTAAATTTTGGGGAAAAGTTCCGGGGGAAAAATTTGGGGGGGGGTTTTTGCCCAAAAAAAAAAAAAAAAGGGGGGGGAAAAGGGGGGGGCCCCCCCGGGGTTTTTTTTTTCCCCCCTTTTTCCCCCCCCCCCCCGGGGGGGGGGGGGCCCTTCCCCCCCCCGGGGGGGGGGAAAAAAAGGGGGGGAAATTTCCCCCAAGTGCCGGGGCAACAGAGCTTGGCGGTGTTCTGTCTTTTTGAATTTGGGGGGACGGGGTCATTGGTGTAAATCCAGTGTTGAAAACCCCCTTTTAAACCTTTTTTTTATTGGCTGTGTCCTCGATGAAAAAACTCAAGGGTTTAACATTTGAAAAAATGCCAAGCAGAAATTTTTTTCCTTTATGGTCTTTTTTTAAAAACAGTTTCTGACTTTTGGATTCCTTTGAGCGCTTTGTTTTTTTTTTGCTGAGCAAACCCTTTTTGGACCACTTTTAGCATTTAAGTGTCGCACTCAAATGAGCTGCTGCATGGTACCTTTTAAAAAAAAAAAAAAAAAAATCAAAAAACAAAAAAAGGGGCGGTATGGTAAAAAAAAAAAAAAAAAAAAAAAAACACTGTTAAAAACACCCCATTCGGCAAAAAATTTTTCAATGTTTAAAATTATGCCCACCAATTTGGTTTGTTATACCTTAAATTAAATAAGGGAAAAAAAAAAACAAATTTGACCCTTGTTTTTTTTTTTTGATTTTAGGCCATCCCCAGCTCTGTCTTTGTATCCCCCCTTTGAAAGATTTGTTGCAAAAGGGCAGAAAAGCTACAGAGAGAAGGGTCCAGACTCCTGGTTAGCTGACTGGACTGGTTTTGGTCCCCAGTCCTGGCGCCGGCCTCACGGAGGCAGTCACCTGCCCAGAAATGCCATTACAGGGGGTTTAATGGCTGGGGAACAAAAACCCGGTTTTTTACCATTGGAAAAAAAGGGGGAAAAGGGAGGAAAATCATTGTAAAGACGGATGATTTATACGGGGGTACCCCGACTTGGAAACTTCTGCTAGACATTTATTTTTTTTACCCAAAACATTTGTAATTTTACCTGTTTACAGCTAAACTGTCTTGGAAAACCACCCAGGAAGCAGGAATTGTAATTCAGGGGCAATACAGCAGTAAAATGTCCTGTAAATGAACAAGTAAGCCGACGGAGAATAAAGAGCAAAAATGCCAAAAAATTGGGACAACAGGCTACAGAAAACATCAAAAAAAAAAACTGTATCTGAGAAGTCGCGAATTTATCCCCAAGTGATCGTTTTTAAAGGCAGCAAGTGGGGGGAAATGGCAACGTTGACAGCCTTTTCCGGTTTTAGAACAAAACAGTTAAATTTTCCCAAAAATTCTCTGAAAATGGTTGGTACAGGTGATTCTTTTTTTTCGGCGGCCGACGGGGTATTCAGTTGTTGTTTTTCAATGCATTGTCTTTCTGTTTTGCACTCGCCTCAGGGGACTAAAAGTTGTCCCCAACCAAAAATTTTAATAACAATAAAAAGATATTAATGATAATGTAATTAATCAATTTGCTGGTTCTTTTTAAGGGCTAAAATTAAAACCCCGTGAATTATCCACCTTTTTTTCAAGTTAAACAAAAAGTTTGGGGACAAAGCTTTTTTTCTTCAGTCTAGGTAAATCTTAACCCAAGTCCCCAAAGTCTCTGATCGGGGAAGAAATAGGAGTACATCAAAAACAAGCAGAAGTGCCTTTGTCTTTCTGGTTTTTTTACCGGACCGGGGCAGGCGCTTCTGAAAAAAAAAACAGATCCCTCTTGTTGGCGGCCAATTAAAAAAACACCACTGAATATTGCTAAAACTTTTTGTTTCGCACATTTTTTTTGGATTGAAAAAAAATGAGGTGGGGGAAACCAACTTTGATGAAAAACAAAAAATAAAAGCTTGGCGTCAGTGGCAAGTTGTTTTTGGGAAAAAAATAAATGGTATTTAAAAAACAAAAGAACAGAAATTTTTAATAAAAAGAGCACCCCCCTCCCCCCCCCCCTGGAAAAAAAGAAAATTTGGAGAAATTTGAGAGGGGAATTTCAAATAAGGTAAAAAAATAGTCTGTGGGATTTTCTCTCCCTCCCGCTCTTTTTTGGGGAAAAAACCCACCAGAATCCCCAGTCTTATTTTAATGATTTTTTGTTCACATACCCCCTTTTTCCCCCCTTTCTCTGAGTGCTCAGTGTTAACAAAAGTGTGCCCCCATTTGACAAAACAAAGAAAACCAACAAGGGGACAAGAAATGTTTTTCCCTTCACACCCCGATGGGCGCAGACCCCAACATGAAGTTAAAAAAACAGGGGTCGGGATGTTGGTGGTGATGTGCCCTGGCCCTGTCTTTGGGGACGTACAGATGCAGACTTCTGCCAGAAATCCAATGAAAGGCCCACTTGGGCCCCTTTACTGGTTTTTCTTTAAAGAGAGCGGGGCCACTCCTTTGTGAAACTTCACGAAAAAAAAACAAAAATTTTTTTACTATCAAAATTTATGAATTTGTTTCAGATGTTATTAAAAATTCTTTTAAAAAAAAGGGGGGTTTCTCAAGTCAAGGGAAACTTTTTGCTTAAAAAAGGGGTCGGGTTCAAAAAAGGAAAGGTTGGAAAAAAGGGGACGGGGGGGGGGGGGGGGGGAAAGGGGAAGAAAGGGGGGGGGGAAAAGGGGAAAAAGGGGGGGGGGGGGGAGGGGGGGGAAAGAAAGGGGGAAAAAAGAAGGGGGGGGGGGGGGGAAAAAAAGAAAAAAGGGGGGAAAAGAAAAATGGGGGGGGAAAAGGGGGGGGAAAGGGGCCGGGGGAAAAGGGGGGGAAAAAAGGGGGGTGAAGGGGGGTTTTTTTGGGGAAAAAGGGGGGCCCAATGGGGGGAGGGGGAAGGAAGGAAAAGGGGGGGGGGGGGGGGAAAAGGGGGGGGGGGGGGAAATTTGGGGGGGCCCCCCGGGGGGGGAACGGGAAAAAAAAACCCCCCCCCCAAAAACCCCCCCAAAACCCCCCCTTTAAAAAAAACCGGGGGGGGGGAAAAAAAAAGGGGGGGGGGGTTTGGGGGGGGGGGGGGGGGGGGGGGGGGGGGGCCCCCGTGGGGGGAAAACTGAATTTTTGGGGGGGGGGGGGAAATTGGGGGGGGGGGGGGTTTTGGGGTTTGGGGGTTTTTTAAAAAAAAATTTTAAAAAACAAAGAAGGGTTTTTTGTCGGACTATGGGAAATGTGGTTTTTGGGGGTTTTGGGGGAAAAGGGTTCCCCCAAAAAAAAATTACAAATTTTAATTTAAAAGTTAAATTTTTTAAAAAAGGGGAAAAAAAAAGGGAAAAAAAATTTGGGTTTTAAAAATTTTTAAAAAAAAAAATTTAAGAAAAAGGAATAAAGGGTTTTTTAAAAAAAACAAACCCCAAAAATTTTTTTAAAAATTAAAATTTTAAAAAATCCTTTTAAAAAAAATAAAAAAAAAATTTTTAAAACTTTTTAAAATTTAAAAAAAATAAAAAAAAAAAAAAAAACCCCCTTTTTTTTTTTAAAAAAAATTTTTTTTTTTTCCTTTAAAATTTTTTTAAATCAGATGAAAAATTTAGAAAAGAGGGTGTTAGTTCCGCCAATGCCCTTTTGACAAACAAAAGCACATGCAGAAAAAAAATGTTAATCTTTTTTAGAAACTACCTGCAAATAATTACATCTTCTAAAAACCCCCCCCGGTTTTTTATTTTAAAAAATTTTTTTTTTTTTTTCCGTAAAAAAAAACCCTTTTTTTTTTTTTCCGAAAATTTCCCAAAAAAAAATCAGATGAAAAAATGTTAATTCTTTTAAAACCCCCAAAAAAAAAACTTTAAAAAAATTAAAATCTTAAAAAAGAAAAAATCTTAAAAAAAAAATGTTATTCTCTTTCGAAACTCCCCAAAAAAAAAAAAATTTAAAATTTTTTCCCGGGTGGGGAATGGGAAAGGGGCTTGAAGAGGTAAACGTCTAACAGCAAAGGCTTACTGGTTATTCATCTTTTCCCAAAAAATACAGTTTTTTTTTGTTTGTATATTTGTTTTTAAAAGGCATCAATTTTAATTCTAAAATATTAAAATGAAATTTCTGTATTGGTACTTTTTTTTTTACATTTAATTTTGAGTGTCAGGGTCGGTTTTTTCCTTTTTTTTTTCCTCTCTCATTCCCAACTGAATAAGAAAAGGGTATTTGTATGGCCAGAAATATTCATATTTTTTTTCTTCTTTCCCCTCCCTAGCTTTTGGGGGTACGACCCCTTTGGCCCAGCACATTTTACGTCTCACGTAAGCCGTGTATTTGGTGCCATTCTGTCTCTCCTCCCGTGGGGGGTAGCCCCCCCCCCCGCGTGAGCTTTGGTCGGCCAATTTGGGGCCTTCCAATACCAAAAAAAAGGGGCCCCGACCATCGGTTGGGCCAGACGTTTTATTTGAGGGGTGGAAGGCCCCCAAGACGGGGCCTAAAAAAAAGAATCGCACTGGGGGGGGACACAAGGGGCTGGGGCACGAACCTTTTTGCAGCCTTTTGGGAAAAGTTCGCCGTTCGTTTGGGGCCCCCCGACTCCACCACTTCAATGGTCGGGGAAAAGGAACTTATCCCCCGGGGCCCCCCGCACACTTTTCTTTAAAAGTGACGGGTAGGCTGTTCCCATTTGGGGGACAGCTACCCCTTCATGGGGGAAAAAGTCTGTGGTCGCCCCTGTTCACAGAGTGATGAAGTGGAATTAGTAAAAGGGGTTGTAGTGAGGGGGGCCCCCTAAACAGCTATATTTTTTGTGTTAATTTTTTTTTGCCCTCACTTTTATAATGGTTGTATGGTTTTAACGGAAAGGGGATTAAGTTTATGATGTTGATACGGTCGGGAAATAAACTATGTGAATGAAAGGTTATGCTTTGTAGGGGGGGGGGCGCAGTGAAAGGGGGGGGACAGAAAAAAGAGAAAGGGACATTTTTTAAAAGGGGGGGGGAAGAGAGTCAGAAAATTCTTAGGTTTGTGGCCCATTTAGAAAAGGATTGGGGGCCCTTCCCCCTTTTTCCTTGTGTTTCCCCAGGGGGCGGGGGGGAGGTGGTGTTTTGGGGGGAGCCTTTCTGTGTGGGCCATTTCTATCAATGCTCTGTTCTCTCTTTTTTCTTCACTCTTCGGGGGACTCTCCTCCAGCATTTGGGGTTTTTTTAATCTTTGGGAGTGCCGGGGGGGGGAGGGGGGGTTCTCTGATTTGTCCTCCTTGTGTGGTTCTGTAAAAAAGCCTGTGTGGGGCTTCTGAGCCGAGGGGGCCTCTCAGCCCCATTTTTCTCCCTCAAAATATCAGGGGCTAGAAAAACCCCCTCCCGGTTCCTGTGGTTTTTCCCCAGGTTCCCAAGTGGCAGCCAGGCTTCGGGGGTTTGCGGGACTCTGACGTTATTCCTTTGGGTCCCGCGGGCAGCCGGGGGAGCAGGGCCCGGGCTGGGGCCGTCTTTCCTCCAGGTCCGCGGGCACCCCAGGACGCCGGGCCCCCAGGGCTGTGACCCTTTCTTCCCCCGGGGTCCCAGGGGGGAGCCAGGCCCGCCGGGCCAACGGGCCCCAGAGACGACGGGGACACCTCCAGGGAAACAGCCAAAAAGCAAGGACACGGGGTTCCCGAATTCCCCAAAATGTACCATGTCACTTACCCCTGAGGGGAGAGATAAGTGCTATGTTGTTTTTGTGGCAGGGGGGTGTTTGATAATCTCTGTATTTTTTTCCCCTTTTTTGTCTTTAAATTTCTATCCTTTTGTTTGCTCTTCCTCATCGTCATCCTGTTTTACTTCCTCTCTTTTTCAAGCCCCTCCCCCATTTCTCTTTCGTCATGGATTTGTGGGAGTTTGGGTTTGGGGGGAAAAGGCGAGGGGGTGTAGTTGGGAAATTTTTCCCCTTTTTTTGGGTAGCAGGTCTTTCCTCCCCATCTAGTTCTTTGTTATCTGTTTGAAGGAATAAAAAAAAAGTGTGAATGGGGGGAAATTGTTTGTGGTCTGGGGTTTGGGCGCTTTCCCGGGGGGGTGCGGGAGCGGCCTTTGGGGAAAACCTTTAACCCTGATGGGGGGGGGGACAATGAGGAATGCTTTTTACATGTTAATAAAACAAGTAAATGGTTTTCTATCAAGCCACACTCAGAAATTTTATTCTTGTAGTTGTTTTCTTAATCAAAAAACGGGGACAGTTTGCTTTACTAATTGTTGGACTTCAGTAAAGAAAGGGGGTATATTCAATACTGTGGTGCACTTTTCATTTCTGGCCCTTCTTTAATGTGGTTGTGTTGAGTGGGGGGTTGGTGTGTTTTTGTGTGTGGGGTGTGTGTGTGTGTGGTGTGTGTTGTGTGGTGTTAGGGGGGGGTTGTGGGGGGGGGTTTGTGCCTTTTTTTTTGGGGTTTGTGGAAAGGGGGGGGGTTTTTGTTGTGTTTTTTGTTTGGTTGGTTGGTCCGGGGTGGGGTTTTAGTGTTTTGTTTGGGGTTTAAAAAAACCCCCCCCCCCCCAAAAAAAAACCCCCCCTCAACAGTTTGGGGATTTTAGGTTTGGGGGGGGGGGGGATTTAAATCTTTTTTTTTTCTTGTTTTTGGGTTTTTTTTTTTTTTGGGGGTAAAAATTTTAATTTTTGTTTGTGGTTTTTTTGGGAGGGGGGTTTTCCCTTTCGGGGTTTTTTTTGGGGGTTTTTCCCTTAGGGTTTTGGGTTTTTTTCTTTCTTAATTTTGTTTTCTATAGTGGTTTTTTTTTTGTGGTTGTTTTTTTTGGGTTTTTTTTTGTTGGCCTTTAGTTGGGGTTTTTTTTTTTGTGGGTGTTTTATTTTTTTGGTTTTTTAATGTGGTGTGTTTTGGGTTTGGTGTGTGTGTGTGTGTGTGTGTGTGTGGTGTGGGGTGTGTGTGTGTGTGTGTGTTGGGTGTGGGAGAGAGAGAGAGAACATGTGCTTTCTTCCCCAGGGAATGAAAGCGTAGGGCTGCTTCACCGGGGGGGAAAAATGTGATAAAAAAAAATGTTTGAACGTCTAAAAAGGACAACAAATTAAAAAGGAAAAAAAACACACAGAGAAGGGGGAAAAAAAAAGGGAAAAATGATGTTGAAAAGAGAAATAAAACACACACACCACACAAAAACACACACACACACAACCCCCCCCCCCAACACCCCCACAAAAAACACAACACCCCCCACACCACCCCCCAACACACACACAACACAACCCCCAAACCCAAAAAAACCCAACATGCATACACCATGCACAATTTCCCATTTCCCCCTTTTTCAATGCATTAAAATTTACATGTTGCATAAACATGAATATTCCTAAAAAGGAAGACTGGCATGGAACTGTCTTCACAGGGGGGAAACAAACAAAAAGAAAGATGAAGAGGAAGATCTGCAAAGAAAAATGCAGGGGGAAGAGAAAGGGGGGGGGGGAAAAGATAATGCAAAAGGAATCATGAAAGACTAAAGAAAATGCAAGTCGTATTCCGTTTAAAAGCAAGAAGCCCCACAACAACAAAGTATCTAAACCCCCAAGCACCGAACACGGGGGAAAAAAATCCAGAAGCATAACAAAAGCTACAGGCTGTGGTATTATTGGTCCAGTTCCTGGTAGGGGGGGTACATTTTAAAAAAAAGTTCCCTTTAATAAAAAAGAATGGACATTCAAACTCTTCTACTGCTCTTCAGTGCTGACTTGAGAGACATGCATGGGGGGGGGGACACTTCTAAAAATACCAAGCTGACCAAAACGCTGACTTTCAGACACTTCTAACATGCCCCACACCAGCTGACATGACAGACATGACATACAGACATTTTTTTTTTTTCTAACAGACCACAGCGACATGACGACATGACATACGGGACACTTCAACCACGGGGGCCCACAGTGACATGACAGACAAAAAAACATAACAGACATTCAAAAAACACGACCCAGTGACACTGACAGAAAAAGAAAAAACAGGACACTTTAACACTGACCACAGCGGGGGCCCTGGGACTGGGGACATTCTAACATGACTCCGGAAATAAAAACAGAATGCTTAAAAAAATTTTTCCCGTGCCCCGACTTTTTTTTCAGACACTTCTAACACTGACCCCACCTGACTGACACTACAGAAACACGACATAAAAAACACTTCTAACCACGCCCCACAGCTGACTGGCATTGACAGAGGGGTTAGCAAAACATTTATGATTCACCCCACCCGCTGTCAAATGCTCTCCCTCCACGCCCCCCCACTTGATGACTGTGTAACCTTTTTCAAACGGCATGCACAGGGTTACTTTGAAAAAGTGGTCAGGATGGCTGGTTACATGCCCCAAAGTAAGTGCCAATCCATTTATTGTTAGGGCATCGTGCCCAAAAAAACCGTAAAGGGGGGACCCGCACACACCCCACATGAGAATGTTTAAGCCAGTTCAAAACCCAGTTGTTTTGGGAAAATTTGCGAAAACCACCCTACAGGTGTCTGTTTTTTTTCATTGATGTTTTTGGCACCTTTGAAAAAACACACACACACACCACCCCCCCCCCCCACAAAAAAAAAAAAAAAAAAAAAAAAAAAAAAAAAAAAAAAAAAAAAAAAAAAAAAAATTTTTTCCACTGCCCATTTTTTTTTCTTTCACAAAATGTTTTTTTCCCCTATGCTATTTGCAAAAAAAATTAAGCAATAACTTTTTATTTCTCTTGGGGACATTTTTTGGGTTAAGAACAAAAAAAAGTTAGCTTTTCGTAAATATTTTTTCAGGCAAATAGGTTGGGTTTTTTTTTTTTTTTTTTTTTCCCCAGATTCCAGACTGGAAAATTGCTAAAAGTAATAATTTTTATGTTCAAAAAAAAAAAAAAAAAAAGCTTTGGATCACCTCTTTCCTGCCTGCTTTACAAAAAACGAAGTAACTACGTCAGAGGGGTGCTGATCTTTTTTTTCGGGTTTTCAGCCATCGAAAGTGGAAAAAAGGAAAACTTGTTGGATTGAACAGAAAAGGCCTTATGCTTTTTTCTTACTACCTACAAAATTGTTGTATATTGAATGCAGGATATTAAAAAGAAAATTTTTTGATAAAGGGACAGAAAAAAAACCGAAAAAAAAAAAAAACATGAACGTAATTTGCCCCCTTTTTTAAATTGAAAAAAAAATAAATACTAATAATAAAAAGCCCCGACTCCTTCATACAATTTTTCACCTTTATTGGCCCCCTCTTTTGCGAATCAAAATTCCTTTTAAAATGTAGATCCACCTTTTCTGCTTTCTGCCTCCATTTTTCAGTCTGACTTTTTTACCCCGGTTTTAGGAAATCAGGTTAGGTAGCAAGCAAAAATTTTCATGACACAAAAAAAAGTAAGTCATTCACTACAAGCCCCCTTCCCAGTCAAATTTCCCCCCCCTCCCTTTCCCCAAAATTTTTTGTTCCTTAAAAAATAAGGCTTTAAAAATTTAAACCTTTCGCCATGTTTACAAACCCTTCCCCTTTTCCCCTGCCTTTCGGTCACTTAATTTGGTTTTTCACGCCCATGTTCAGCTTAAAAAAAATTTGATGGAAAACCCAGCGCTTTGCCAAAAAATTTTGAAAATTTTTAAAAATTTAAAACAATTTCTCAACCCATGCGGATAATATTTAACTGGAACTAAGATTTTTAAAAAATTTTTCTTCAAAGGGGGGGGGGAAAAACTGACTTTTTTTTTTTTTTTTTTGGGGATGAAACCCAAGTGTAAATAATGAAATTGTTTTGATGTTTTACAAGACTTTCACCCTTTTCAAACAAGATGAGGTTAAAAAAAAAAATTGATCTAAGACAGTGGACGGGGAAGAGGGGGGCACATCAACAACGGAAAATATAGGTTTTTTTTAAATTTCTGGTCAGATTTGGAAATTTTTTAGAAGACTACCTTTTAATGTGGACTAATTCACACAGTGCCATATGCTGGTGTTAAACCTTTTTTCCAGAATTTTAAAAAACATTTAAAAAAGGGTATCTGTTTTTTTACTTGAATTTACCAATTTTTCCCCCCAGGTAAAATCTT
>JAMYXO010004371.1:0-17616 GCA_033310375.1 Conus canariensis | reverse complement strand
AGGTTTATTTCAGGTACTTGTTTCCATCTGCAAAAAATACTCCTTCCTTCTCATTTGAAATGCACATGTCTGCTTTTTCCCCCTGTTCATAATAAATAAGGTAGAGGGGATGAGTGCGTGGACACCTTTCCCCAGTTATGCCTGCTATTATCCCAAAAAAATTACACACTGTTTGTACATCCAAGTCTGTGCATCAAAATTTGAAGTATGATCAGCAAGGGTTTGCACAAACAAATGTAAAAATCAAACGCTATGAACAATAGCTAAAAGCAAATATAATAAAAGGGTTCCTGCAGACTCCCAAGACCAAAAATTCAAGACTTTTCAAGATGATTTTTTTTTTTTAAATTAAAGGGCAAAAATGCCTAAATGGAAAAGCCCCTCACCTTTTTTTCTGCCCTAGATTGACGTGATCACTGTTTACTTGCACACAGGAGAAAGCAGAAGTACTGTTATTTAAACTAACTGGAAAGTCACTTTATACAAAAGAAGTGCTAAAAATCTGGAAAGTCACTGCTCACACCACCACAGCAAATTGCTCACTACCACAGAGTTTGATTATTCTTTGTTTCAACAATGAATGGAAGTGTGGTGCAATGCTAAATGTCGCCAAATACCTGATTTTCCCTCACCACACTGAAATCCTTTGGCGATTCGACTATCTGGAAAAATTGTTTGAAAAAGCTGAGAATTCTGTTCACAAGAGCTGAAGCTTTGGTGCAAGTTACAGGGGTGCAGTGTCCAAAGAATTTCAGATTTCAGCACATCTTCTTTGAGCAAAACGAGTCCATTGTGGCTGAACAGCTGGTACTAGATTTGCACACGACACATCAGGATCAGGATTTAATGGTGACACAACATTCGCATTCGATGCTGCTGCTGCTGTATTGTTTGTAAGAATGTGCGAGACGGGTATCGCTGCCTAAGATTTGCTCAATGCCAGTAGAGCCATTTGCTTTTTTTCCTCTGCTGTGGCTAACCAGGGCACTCTCGCCCATTCCTCGCACATCGAAACTTTTTTTGCAGACTGTGCAGTAGCAGGCATATTTGTTTGCTTTGTCTTCTCTCACCCAGTCAGAATACTCGGGTTTATCTAACCACAGACGGTTGAAAGCACATCCCCCCCCCCCCCCCCCCCCACCCCCCTTAGCATTTTCAAGCTTCATTCACAAACCAGCAATCACAGAGAACTGAACAAGCTGGAAGCGCAAAATTTTCGTGCATGTGTAGGATCTAAAAACTGCAAAAGTTACGAATTACCTCCCTTGGTTAGATAGCAGACGACAATACGGGATCACGACTATGAAAATATGTTTTTAAATAATTCTTCATCAGCCTGAATGCAGAAAAATCAAATGCCTTTTTCTTGCCACATCAAAAATTTTTGGAGCCAATCGTTTGATTTTCAAGGTGGTTTGGTCAATAGAACCACATTTTACTGATTTTCAAGGGTTTTCAAGGCCTTGAAATTGGCTCTCAGAGTTCAAGAAGTTTCAAGAATCGTACAAACCCTAACACAGAGACAGAAAGAGAAAGACGGACCACACACACACACACACACAGATGGAAAGAGAGAGAGTGGTTGAGCGAATTAAACTGAAACTGACATTCTTCACTAGCATTAGCTTTTCATAGCCCTCATGCAAAGTGGTACTACAGCAAATCAAACCTGAAAAAGGATCTTGCTGACTATGGGGAATCCAGAAATTCATATAACAAGATATTCCCCTCCCTCCTTCTTCCATCCCTTCTGAAAAAGCTGTTTCTTAAATTTATTTACTGATTGATCTAACCCACCTTAGGTAAAGGAAAAGTACAAAATCTATGGTCATGAAAAAAAAAACTATGGTCATGAAAAAAACCCTGACAAAACAGGGTTATCCTCTTCACCTTTGACAAGAATCAGCTCCCTTAGAAAGGCATGATAGCGACTCCTCCTGAGTTGTTGTACAGACACAGACTGACATCATGCTCTTGTTTTCCTCTCTTCCTTTGATAGAACTCATGATGTCTAGACATGACACTGGAGTGTATCCTACCCACATATAGTGACCTCTTCTCCAAAAGAAGGAACAGGATTTCAATATGCTTGCATGACTTTCTATGTGTACATTAACTCGTGGGACCTCACTTCAGTGAAGGACTAGGGACTGTGTCACACAGAGCATTTGCATACATGTATACACAAAACCACAAACAGCATATTTACTACATACGCACAAATCCACTCCAGTCATTCAAAGAAGAGACTGACATTGTGGTCTAGCATTGTGGCCATACTACCCCAATCTCTACGACTCCCTTTTCAAAATCTTCATCTGTACTCCTCAACATGAAAATTCACTTACAGTTCAAATCCATTCCATTCATGACACACACACACACACACACACACACACACACACACACACACACACACATGTTGTCGTAACAGACTGGAGACTGCATTGATGTAAACTCCAAAGAGGAATTTTGTTGCAGTCTAGGTGTCTTCAGAGCCAGTCCCCAGACTCTAGACCAAGAGTTTGATGCCCTACCCACTAGGCCATAGTGCCCTTACCTCCTCTCCCCCCCCCCCCCCCCCCACTCCTCCTCACAAAGGGACAGAGAGAGACAGGGAAGAACACCATGGATTCTCACTTCTCTTCCTCAAAGCGGACTCTGCTGCCTCGCCCTCCTCCACCTCCCCTCTTGATGCGCCTGGTTTCTCCGCCCACCAGCACCAACACCGTCTCCACCGCTAGTCCCCCCTGATGGAAGGCAGAGATCTAGTTTCAGTGTCATGACAAATCAAACCTTATTGTCACTGGTGTAACTACCACATGAAGACGAAGAATCAGTTTTAATGAAAGTCTCAACTTCTCTGGCATCAATACTCCTGCCACATGGATGATGCAGTTTTCATGTTAACAACATTACATTGCTGCTATGTGGAAAATGGGTAAATAATTCAGTGACATGGTAAGTTCAACTTAGTTGGCATCAAAGTTTCTGCTTTGTACCACATGATTGATTAATTCCTAAGACTGACAAGTTCAATTTATTTAGCACCAATACTTCTGCCACATGGAAAATGGGTCATACGTTTTAAAGACACAAGTTCAGCTCAGTCTTTCTGCGATGCAAAAAATGGATAACACTTTCCAAGGCATGATACGCTCAACTCAGTATTTGTCATGTGGAAGATGATAATCAGTTTCAAAAGCATGATGAGTCTAATTCAATGTTTCTGCCATGAGTTGCTTTATCTTATGTTATGCTGCTTAAGAGAACAAAATTGAAAATAAAATCATCAGTATCACACTGCAGCTTAGGGAACACAACAAAACAAAAAAAAAATTTATAGGGATTATACAGCTGCTCATGGAACAAAACTAAAACAAGTTCATAGGTAATGGGTCTGAATAAGTGAAAAGATCTTCGTACCTGCCAGTCTTTTAGACACAAAGACAGAAAATATAGAGATAGAGGGCAGTTTAGCTTTCAACCGAAAAGCTTTGAAAATGATATATATTTACAAGATTGTTTACAAGCACTTGCTGACACATGCAAAACACTTTTTTCAGCTGTATTCTATAACATTTTATTGACCCTTTTAAAGAAGTAACCCCAAGACCCAAACCGATGATCTGGATTTCTTTCCATCAAAACTGGGATTTGGAACTTGATTTTTAGAATAGTGGATTTCTTGAAAACTGTGAGAAGATTAGTTGCAATGTGTCTTTACTCCTCCCACCCCCTCCCCAATGCATTTATGTTTTCTGCCAGCATTCATCATCACACCCTGACACAACAGATCCATGGAATATTTTACAATATCTTCCTACATGAGTTCAGCTGCAACAGTTGAGTACGCTTCCGTATTTATTGATTCACAAACATTTTGAATTCACATTCAATGGATGATGGGAGGGATGGGGAGCGGGAGAAGGGGAGGGAATTATGGGCATATGCTTTTTCAATACATAAACATGGAAAAAAATAAATAAATAAGATTACGGTAGGAAAATTTAAGGATTCAGCACATAATCGCAAGTCATGATTTCTATCCATGGGGAGCAGGGTAGCCTGCATGTACATATTTTCAGTCTCTGCTTATTCAGACCCTTACCTTAATCTTGAGGTGCTGTGACCTACATGGAGCAGGGACTGGGGATGGTGGAAGGAGAACATCATCTGGAAGATGAGGGGGGAAAAGGCACCCGTGGTGGGAAAAGGCACCCATGGTGTATGTGCCCTATGTCGCATTCGCAGCATCAACCACAAGTCTTCAGAGCTGGTGTCTGAGGCGTGAGGCAGAACAGACAGTTTGTTGCCGCGGCAAAGACTCTGGTTCCTCATCTAGGAGATCGATGGCCAGAAGGTCGTCTCTTTAGTTAACAACCCTCTTTGGGCCACCTGCCAGCAGCTGGACAGCAAGCGCCTGTTAATGTGGATTGGTGGAGACATGGTGTAGGCTACCAGCAGGACAGCATCATGAGCATGCACCTGTTCATGTGGGATGGTGGAGACATGGTGTAGGCTGCCAGCAGGACAGCATGCACCTGTTCATGTGGGATGGTAGAGACATGGTGTAGGTCAGGCTGCCAGCAGGACAGCATGCACCTGTTCAGGTGGGTTGGTGGAGACATGGTGTAGGTCAGGCTGCCAGCAGGACAGCATGCACCTGTTCAGGTGGGTTGGTGGAGACATGGTGTAGGTCAGGCTGCCAGCAGGACAGCATGCACCTGTTCATGTGGGATGGTGGAGACATGGTGTAGGTCAGGCTGCCAGCAGGACAGCATGCACCTGTTCATGTGGGATGGTGGAGACATGGTGTAGGTCAGGCTGCCAGCAGGAGGACAGCATGCACCTGTTCATGTGGGCTGGTGGAGACATGGTGTAGGTCAGGCTGCCAGAAGTCCTGGATCTGATTGTGTCCCAGAAGCCGGTTCTGCTTGCAGACATGGATCGCCAGCCTGGAGATCATGGCCAGTCAGTGGCCACTTGTCATACCGGGCCTGCTGCTATGCCATTTTAAAGTTGATCCAGTGCCTCCTGGTGAGCTGCCTTGAATCACTGCTGGTGCTGCTGTATCCAGTCCACTGTGCCTGCTGTTGCTGCGGTGGGATGTCCCAGGTCATCGATGGGTAGTCTGGCTTCTGCCCAAACAGGGAAAAGTGTGACGCAAACCAAGTTGAAGCATGCACCACCTGTTGTAGATATACTGGCCAGCGCCTCTTGCTCATCAGGGTTCTCCTCCCTCTTGGATGACCCTGCTGTCAGCACTGCCAACTGTGCTACACAGGCCTGTCAGGCACTGGTGGAGTGGGCAAGAGACGGTTCTGTTGGGCTGTCTGCTTCTTTCCTCATCCAACACTGTGCTTCTGGGCCTCTGGAACATAAAGGCAAAACAGTGGCATCACAGTCTACAATGCTGTCTTAGAAATATAGTGTGTAAGAGTCTGTGGTTTAAAATAGGTATTCCAAACCTTCTTGCTATGACATAAAGGCAGTGTGCCGTTGGCCCACATTCGACTGTTATTTTCTACAAATATTTGTAAATTAATTTAAAAAAAAAAAAAAAAGAAATACACCTAACAAAACCCATCATTCATCTTTTTTTTTCCGCATATTGTCTTCGTTATTTTTAATGGTAAGTGTGTCTAAGTGTGTGCTGAAAGTCGGCACTGTTTACCAAGTAGCCGTGAGCTTTGGCCACCATGCGCACATCTCACTCCATCACCGCCTGTGGTTTTCTACCAAATGCTCGGTGGGATCTGTTAGCAATTCTAAAATTAGTATGTTAATTCAGGAGTCATCCCAGCAAAGTATGCAAAATGTAGGCATTGACTGAAAAGTTCTGAGTAAAAAATCATTCTAAAAACTTTTTTCAAGTAAAATTTCCAGAAGAAAACCAAGAGCAAACTCGTACACTCATACAAATCTTCAGGCTTAAATTACAACCAAGTAAAATTTTAAGTTTGTCTATTCAATTCCTGCAGAGCGCAAACCTACGAAACAAGCCATGGTGCCGCTTTATTGTCAACTCAAAATGGTGGAACAAGAAGACAGCATGAGACCCGTAAATGCTCGATGGAATCTTTTGATTATCGACGAGTCATCTTCAAACCCCCCAGTTCCAGCTTTTTTGAATGGTAAGTAGCAACCTTTTCCGACAGTAGAAAGAAACTCGTGGAGAGCGTGGCAGCAGAGAGTCCTCAGAAGAGAAGCCCCCTTCAAGCAATGTTTTCGGCCCTTATCTCCTGACACTCTAGGGGGGTTGGGCCACACCCGGTTCATGACTCCGGATGTCCCTCTGCTGCCCCTTTTTTTTTCCCATCTTGGGACGAGCCATGGCTGGGATTCGAACCCATGACCCTCTGGACATGCTCATTTTCCACTTAATGACTCGCGCTTTAACCACTGAGCCACAGGGACACCTGATATTTGTAGGGAAATTAAGCCTTATGAAGTTCACTTTTGTTCCTCCTTGACCAGATCCAGCTTGAACACCTCTCTGCCGCTTCTGCCATTGCTTTCAGGGCTCTGGTTTTTTCCTTCCCTGCAACTGAGAGCTGTTTCATGAGGCTGTATGCAGACGTTCCTACAAACCCCCTAGCTCCAATTTCTGCAGTGAGGACTTTGACCTGATAGCCTTCTCTCCTCAGGCTGTTTGCCAGATCAGCATACTTTTCAGTCTTGTAGATTTGAGCTGCCTCCATTCTGTTCTCATATGGCACCATGAGCTCGATCATGATCAGCTGCTTGGTTGACTTAGAGTGGACTACTATGTCTGGTCTCATGCCACTCTTGCTGATGATCTCTGGGTGACTCTTCCATTCTGGGAGGTCTGCAGTGCACTCCCAGTCATCTGCCCTGTCCAGCAGACTCTGCCTGCATGTTTCGAGTGGCACTGTTGTTCTTGGCCATGATTTGCTGCCTCCTGCCGTGAAGAATGTTGCGGGTGCTTTTGGAGTCCTGATTTTCCCTTTTGTGGTGTTGGTACTAGCCCAGACTACTTGTACAATTTCTTTGAGCACTTGGTTGTGCCTCCATGTGTACCTTCCTTGAGCCAGGGCTACTTTACATGAGCTTAGGACATGCTCCACTGTTTGTTTTTCATGGCAGAGGGGGCATGCAGGATCGTCTGTTTTCCCCCACTTCACCAGGTTTGCATTTGAGGGCAGGTCATATGCAGATCTGAGAATGAAGCTGATCCTGAGAGGGGCCATGTGCCAAATGTCATTCCAAGTGAGACTTCTTTGGAGTGCATTCTCCCACGTTGTCCATTGCCCTTGCTGGCTCTGCTGGACTGCTTTTTGGAGTCTTTTTTGGTCTTCTTCTTTTCTCATCTCCTGAATCATCATGTCTCTTTTGGCTTTTCCTTTGGCCTTTGACCACCATTCAGTTTTGGTCACCCCCAGTCCCCGTCTGTTGGTCTGTGTGTGTCCTGTTATTTCTCTGATCTTGAGACTTTCTTTTGCAGAATCCATCGCCTCTTGAACTTTCCATTTTCTGCCTGTCTTCAGCTGGGGCTTAATTGCTTCTACCACCTTGTCTCCTGAGTCCTCCAGCATGCTTTGAAGTCTGATCTTCCCTGCTTTGTATTCCTCCAGGATGGATTTCAGGGGTAGTTTCAGCTTTGCTTGGCGACAGTACAGCGCTATGTCAGTCAGACAGGGTGGGACACCAAGCCATTTCCTTGTGAACTTGTTGATTTTGGCTTCCATTGCCTCCACTATGCTGGTGCAGATGTCGTATATCATCAGAGGCCATAGCAGCTTTGGTATCAGCATGAACTGCAGACACCAGACCTTGTATTTGCCAGGGAGCCCACACTGGTCAATGGTCTCCAAGCCTTCCTCCGCCATCTGCTTGGTTTCTGTTGCTCTTTGTGTGTCTTTCAGCATATCATCATACCATCTTCCAAGGCTCTTGACTGGTTCTTCTGTGACTGTTGGAATGGCCTGGTTGGCAACACTGAAGACCACAGATCCGGCCACTTTTCCTTTCCTCAGTGAGAGACTCCGTGATTTCTTTGGCTTGAACTTCATTCTGGATGAGGCAACTATGTCGTCCAGCCTCTCCAGCACATGACGTGTCTTGTCTTCTCTGGATGAAATCACTGTAGTGTCATCCATGAAGGCCTTGAGAGGAGGCATCTTGTATCCATCGCCAAGGTCTGTTTGTCTCGCGTTGTTTGTTGCTGCTTTCAAGATGAGTTCCATTGCCAGCACGAACAGTATTGGGGAAATTGCACAGCCCATTGCAATACCCACTTCCAAGTTGATCCAGTCTGTTGTGTACTCCTTGGTAAAGAACCGCATTGAGAAGCCATTGAAGTACTTCTTGAGCATGTCGCGGATGTTCTTTGGCACATGGTACATCTCAAGAGCCAACTGTATCATCTCATGGGGCACAGATCCATATGTGTTTGCCAGATCAAGCCACACTACGTCCAGGTCTCTCTTTTCTGTTTTTGCTTTTTGGATTGCGTCCCAGATCATTGTGGCGTGTTCTACACAGCCCGCCACGCCTGGGATGCCACCTTTCTGGACTGACACATCCAAGTACTTGTTTTCCATCAGGTACTTGGTCAGCCTTGCTGCCATGACAGAGAAGAAGATTTTCCCTTCGACGTTCAGTAGTGATATTGGCCTGAACTGGCTAATGTCACTTGAGTTTTGCTCTTTGGGGATGTACACACCATCTGCCGTCATCCACTGGCCGCTGATCTTCTGGTTTCTCCAAGCCGATCGCAGCAGCCTGTGGAGCCACTCCAGCACCTTGGGACATTTCTTGTAAAGCTGGTAAGGTATTCCGTTTGGCCCTGGTGATGATTTGGCTCTGGCTTTGTCGACCACCTTCTTGATTTCTGCCAACGTTGGAGGCTTGCCATTGAACTGTTCCTCAGGGTTGGTTGGCCACACCAGACCTTGAATGTCGAGTGGTGCTTTGCTCTGTGGGTCAGAGTATGTTTTCCTCAGATGCTGCTCAAGAACTCCTTTGTCCACACTTAGGGTCCCAGATTTTGGCTGCTCAAACAGTGTTCTGGCAAACTGGAAGGGGTCTCTGAAGAAGCGCTCTTGTGTCTTCTTCTTTTTGCTCTTCCTCTTCCTCGCAGATTCCGCTTTGCTGAGGGCACTGTGTTTTTCTTTCAGGTCTTTCCACAGTTTTTCCAAGCCTTGTTTTTCAGCTGGCAGTGCGGTCTTCATTTGCATCTTGAGGTTTTTCTTTTGGACCCTGATCTTGTCCATCTTTTCTTGGCGTCTGGATTTCTTTGGAGGTGTTTTCTCTTTGGGTAGTTTTGCTCCATAGGCGTCTCTACATGTGGCATACACAATGTCCCCATATGTGGCTAGTTTGTGTTCCAGGGTGCTTTTCCCTATCAGTGCATCGAGTCTTTGGACGATTTTTGCATCCAGTTTCTCCCAATCTTCAGTTTTGTTTGCTCGTGGCAGGTTGAGTTTCAGGCGCCTGGCATCGAGGGCCTGTGCAAATTCCTCATCCGAACCAACAGCGTGGATGTCCTTGGCACTGTGGTTTAAATCCTGGCCTTGGTCTTCCGACGTCTTATCTGCTGATGCAGTGCGCTGCTGCTCATTCAGATGAGTCTTCACACATCCCATCTTTGTTCTGTGGATCTTCATGCCACGGGTGGTAGCGAAACGCTTTCCACAGACACATGGATATTCCATTTGGTCCATGTTCATAGTCCGTTTGGGATTTGCAGTCATTTTTACATCAAGATTGAAATGTATTAAATACTCATTTACTGTCATGTTTTTGAAGACACCTTTGTTTTTGTTTGGTGACTGAAGTGTCACAAACCGGGACAATGGTAGGATTGTGCTGATGAGAGGAGTAGGTTCTAGTATTTTACACCCAATTAAAATTCCTGTTTATAACTGATTTATATGCTACAGATGTACTTTGTACAAATCCAAGGTTATTTCCTGACCATTTTTAATAACCAGATCTTTCCTGTTTGACCTAAATATTAAATTTTAACAGGTCGCGTGACCTTGACCAACGATGCTTTTGAGGCCCTGTTTCGAATGAACCAGCTAAAACTAGCACAGCAGCAGTAGGAAAACATACAGAATATTTGTGCTTATGTTTCCTTTAGCAGCAGCAGTGGTGGTGGTGGTGGTGGTGATGATGATGATGATGATGATGATGATGATGATGATGATGATGATATGTGTGTGTGTGTGTGTGTGTGTGTGTGTGTGTGTGTGTGTGTGCGTGTGTGTCACTCTGTGTGTGTGTGTGTGTGTGTGTGTGTGTGTGTGTGTGTGTGTGTGTGTGTGTGTTCATGTGTGTGTGTGTGTGTGCATACAGTGTGTGTGTGTGTGTGTGTGTGTGATATGTGTGTGTGTGTGTGTGTGTGCGTGCGCGCGTGCGTGCGTGTGTGTGTGTGTGTGTCACTGTGTGTGTGACTTAATGAAACGGATCATTTATCATCATGATTTAGTCCATGAATGACAACCCTAACTCAATTCATTTGTACTTTTTTCAGACATTCCAAACTGTGGAGTTAGTGTCTGCCATGACCAGCCTTGTTGTGGTCAACATATTACAGACCAATCAAAACCAAGACACTCCAGTGTGCCATTGAGACTTTATGCACTGCATCATCACCGATAAGCCATTGCAAAGTTTATTTCCAGTTTAAATAATTAAGCCCACTGTAACAATGGCCAATTCCACACAAACCTTCTCTCCATACTAAGAGGCAGCGGGCCGTTGACCCACATTCAGCTGTTGTTTTCTGCAGATGTTTGTAAATTAATTTAAAAAAAAAAAAAATGAAAACAAAAATACACCAGACAAAATCTGTTATGTATCTTTCATTTCCATACATTGTCTTCTGTATTTTTGATGGTGATTGCGTGTAAGCATGTTGAAAGTTGGCGCTGTTTACTGATTAGCCAAGAGCCTTGGCCACCATATGCGCTTCTCACTCCTATCCCCTCCTTTGCTTTCCTGCACTGCGATTACTGTGATTCTATCAATTTTAAAAACAGTATGCTAATTAGAAAGACGAGTCACTCCTGTGTAGTTTCAGTGTTGGCACTGGTTGAAAAGTTCAGCGTAAAAAAAATTCTATAACTTTTTATGTTAAATTTCCAAAAGAATTATTCACTCACAGTCATGCAATGCTTCAGGGTTTCAACTACAACTAAGACGAGGAGTGGGGAGTCAGCATAAAGGATTACATGTATATTGTTATTTTCAATTTCTCCTGGCAATCACTATGATATAAATTTCACTAATAAATGGAGAGTATAGCCACTGGAGAAATAGAGTGGAGCCAAGGAAAGGGGGTGGGGGGGGGGGGTGGGGGGGGGGGGGGGGGGGGGGGGGGGGGGGGGGGGGGGGGGGGGGGGGGGGGGGGGGGGGGGGGGGGGGGGGGGGGGGTGGGGGGGGGGGGGGGGGGGGGGGGGGGGGGGGGGGGGGGGGGGGAGTGCAAGATTTTTGTTTTCTTTTTTAATTAAATCTTCGAAGCATTACTTTTGATGCAAATATCATAATTATGTCTTCATAGGGTCACAAGCAGAGATATCTAATGTATGTAATGTCTATATGGCACACAAGAAGTTAGGTAAAAGGGTGGGGGGTGGGTTGGAGATGGGCTGGGTGTATACAATTGTGTTCACAAGTCCAAATGTCTTTCTTATATGACAGATATTGTTATCCTAATCATTTTGATATAAATCATATGCCTGTGTGTCAGCTGAAAGCAGATTTAAAGTCATTTTGTAACCGGTTTTCGTTGATGATACAAGAAAAGAACTAAGAAAAGAACTAAGTCAAAATGAAGATTTTGGCATTTTTAAAAGTGTGGTATTCAGAGTCTATAAGAGCCTCAGGTCTGAAAAAAAATTCAGCGTATTTTTCAAGTAGTTGAAATTCATCACCCATGGTTTCAGACATGTCACTTGCCAAATGGCTGAGTTACAGGCCTCCAAACATGGCCCTTAAGGGGAATTCCGAATGTCATAAAAAAAATATAAAAAAATCACCTATTTCAAAATTCATAACATAGTTTCTAATTAATCTACAGATACATTTTTTTTTTTTAATTTTCTTTGTTTTGAGTTGTTCTATCACCTTGATTTACTGGGGAAAAAAAAACAACAACACAAAAACATTTTATTTTTAAAAACCACTTTGGAGTACCCAGTTACAATGAACAAAGGTTGTTAACCAGGCAGTCTTTGACCTCCAAGTATTCTAAGTCATACAGCTGGAACATAACAGATTTGGTGCAATTTTTGAGACAGTATGTAAATAAAGCACACCAAATGATTGGATTAATAAAAAGAACTTTTATTTACCTAAATAAAGAAACGTTTTTAAAATGATAAAGCTATGGTTAGACCGCATCTTGAATATGGCAATATAATCTGGTACCCACACTTGAAAAGACAGTCAATAGCAATCGAAAGAGTACAGAGAAGAGCTACTAAAATCTTGCAAGAATGTACAAACATGTCTTACAGAGACAGATTAAATTACTTAAATTTGCACTCTTAAAAGGTAGACATATTAGAGGGATTTGATTGAAGTGTTCAAAATATTTCACCAGCAAACGGACATACAGTGGGACTATTTTATTGAGGCTGCTAAAACAGACAGAACAAGAAATTCGGAAGGCAAGATATTTGTTAAGCAGTTTCATACTAATATGGGAGATTCACGTTCAGTAACAGAGTTATTGCTAACTGGAACAATTTGCCAACTGCACTTAAATTTGCTAATAATACTAATGTTTTTAAGAATTTGCTGGATGAAGACTTGAAATTTAAAGTTTTAAGAATTTGCTGGATGAAGACTTGAAATTTAAAGTACAGTTTAGAAGCTTTGATGAATAAGTAGGAAAATTCATATTGCATGCATTTCAACCGTGTCATAAAAGTAAAATAACACAAGGGGACATTGAAAGGCTTAACGGCCTATGTATTGATTACGTCCCTACACTACTACTACTACTATTACTACTGTTTAGACTTCCTTCGTCAACACAGTGCATAAGCCCTTGTCTCATTCTGACTGTGCAAGTACTGATGTGTCAGTAGGTCTACATCTGAAGTGTTTTCCCTACACTCTAGACAAGTTCGTTTATATGTCTGGCGCTTGCACATTCACACACACGCACTCTGCCTTACCTGGTCAGTCCAGACTGACTTGGGGGGTTCGTCAGGATTCTTTCCCCAAGCCCTTCCATGGCACCGACTAGTAGGTCCAGTCTGTCACTATCACTTACTTTCTGTCAGTGTCAGTCTCCCGGCCCAGCAGTGGTACTGTCAAAGCCGTCCTAGTCGTTGTAACCATCTACAGCTGTTCTGTCGCAGTGCTAGGGCTAAACTGTCTCCTATTAACTGGAGGCCGTACTACCGGAGTTCGTCTGCTTGTTTACCTGACTGTCAGTGAACACTTCCAACGCGAGGTGCACTTCCGCTGTTTCAGGGCATTTCGTAGCATGAACACTGCCTTCACCATTTCGCGCGCGGAAGCCAGCAACAGTTGTCGTCCTTGGTCAACGTCGCCACCATCGGTACAGTCCACAGTTGTAATTACCGCTAAAGGGAGTAAAATACCGCTAAAGAACTTCTTCTCTGTTCGTTGTATTCGCCATATTTTCGCCAAACGTGTGCACAAAAAAGGCAAAATCGTATGGGTAAACAGGTCTGATGTACAAAGTGAAAGTTTAGTGCATTATCAGAGTGAGAGTGCCAGTACAGCACACATTAGAACATAAACAAACCCAGACACTTTGTATCAAACGCAAAAACACTAAAATCAGCAAAAAATATCTACATTTTTAAAGAACATACAGACTATGCATGGAGTGAAAGAGACTGGTTGGAGAAAAAATAAGAAAGAAAGAAAAAAAGCTAGAAGTGGACATTTTTTTTTGTTTGTTTGTTTTTCCACTTTTTGTGTGTTTGTTTGTTGGTGGTTTTTTTTTTTTTTTTTTTTTTTTTGCAGATGAAGAGGACAGTGTGAAGCATTAAAAAAATGAAGAGGTGGATTTTGGCATTAGGTAAAAAAAAAAAAAAAAAAAAATCACCGCCTTTGGTGCTCCAGTGATCCGATAACTGATGCCACCAAAAAAAAATGTTAAAAGAAAAAAAAAGTTTTGTGCATATATTCAATCTATTGTGTTCTTCCCTTTACCCCACACGCACACAAACAGAGAGTGCAGAATGCATAACAATGCTAAGGGAACATAGTCCACACACACACAGAGTGCAGAACGCATAACAATGCTTAGGGAACATAGTCCACACATACAGAGAGTGCAGAATGCATAACAATGCTAAGGGAACATAGTCCACACACAGAGAGAGTGCAGAACGCATAACAATGCTAAGGGAACATAGTCCACACACAGAGAGAGTGCAGAACGCATAACAATGCTTAGGGAACATAGTCCACACACACACAGAGTGCAGAACGCATAACAATGCTTAGGGAACATAGTCCACACACAGAGAGAGTGCAGAACACATAACAATGCTTAGGGAACATAGTCCACACACAGAGAGAGTGCAGAACGCATAACAATGCTAAGGGAACATAGTCCACACACACACAGAGTGCAGAACGCATAACAATGCTTAGGGAACATAGTCCACAAACACAGAGAGTGCAGAACGCATAACAATGCTTAGGGAACATAGTCCACACACACACAGAGTGCAGAACGCATAACAATGCTTAGGGAACATAGTCCACACACACACAGAGTGCAGAACGCATAACAATGCTTAGGGAACATAGTCCACACACACACAGAGTGCAGAGAGCATAACAATGCTTAGGGAACATAGTCCACACACACAGAGAGTGCAGAACGCATAACAATGCTTAGGGAACATAGTCCACACACACAGAGAGTGCAGAACGCATAACAATGCTTAGGGAACATAGTCTGAGGGAGTGTGCATGCACGAAAGGAAGGATGGAACCATCAAGGCCTCTAAGAAAAAACCGTTATTGTGCTTTTCTAAATGACTTTCCATCTATATCACATGATTCATTATCTAAAGAACTTTCCATCTATATAACATGATTCATTATCTTTATAAGCGCTCAATCTGTGTAAATTTCATGATGTTTGACTCCACCAAGGTAAGTGCCGTGTACCAACCCCAAAATACCACCTTGTGAACACTCGCCGCCATCTTTATTTACATCGTAAACTTCGTGATTAAGCTGATTCTACACCTGCTGAAGAAGTCAAGAGACTGTGTCTCCCCAATAAACTTTGCTAGTATATCTTACACTATGATTGTTTTTGCATCGGAGGAAACCCACTGCTGGTCTCAGCTTATTACAAGGCACCAGCCTGCTGCTCATCATTGTTGTGCTTGCTACATGTGTTAGCCTTACCCCCAATGAACTTGTATACAAACCAAGACTACTGAACCTTGTGCTTGCCCACACCAAGTCTACACTCCACCCTCATCACACGTCCCCAAACAGCCCAAATCCAACGCTCTTTTTCCTCACACTGTAACTGTATGGTGACATTCAGTTGAACCCAGGCCCCCGTGCTGCTAGTATTTACCCTTGTGGTTACTGTGAGGAACTGGTTACATGGTCCTGCAAAGGCGCTGCATGTGACAATTGTGATGTCTGGCACCACTCCTCCTGTATTGATCTGTGCTCTAGCGACTATGACCTACAGCGTTCAAATGTTCAGTGGATATGCCCTAAATGTGACAGTATCAACTGTGACAGCTTCACCTTTTACAGCTATGAGCTACCATGCTCCAACTACTACAACCCACTATCCGATGATAATGCCACCATTGACTCATTCTCCTCAAACCCACCGGCTTTTCCCCCCTCAGAGCAAGTAGCCCCAAAGACTCTGATCCACATACATCACGGACTAGTCACCAGGGAAGAAAACAACTGCACGCAAGCTCACCACCAACCCACAGCCCACCTCCCCCACACTGCCAGCTAACGACCCATCTCCGTGCCAACCACCACCCCCCACCCAATATGCTACCTCTACCCTACCAGAAGGTGGCCCCCCACAAGACCCCCCTCCCCCCATGCTTATCACACCCACGCTACTCACGCCACACCAAGCACTACTACAAGTCAAATCCCACCACCACCCCCCAAGCATCACACATCGCTACCTCCTGACAGCAACCACCCCTATACTCCACCAACCAGAATCCGCTCAGATAGCTCCAACGTGTACGGCCTCCCCAGGAAAATTAATCTCTGCATTCTCACACTGAACTGCTAGAGGATTCTTGGAAAGACAGCTGAATTTGCAGCAGCACTGAAATACCTAAAACCAGACATTGTGGCACGGAATCTTGGCTCCATGGAATAAAACCAGAAAAAAACCCCTGCACAGCCCACATCAAGTCAAGTGAAGTATTTCCAGAGGACTATAATGTGTTCAGGAAAGATCGGAATGGCTTTGGAGGCGGCGTATTCATCCTGGTCCACAAGTCACTCACTGCCACTGAGCAGCCCAAGTTATCCATAGACTGTGAACTACTGTGGGCTAAACTGAAGCTACACAGCTGCAAGGACCTCAATATTGGCTGCTTCTACATGCACCATAGAAATGAACACGACATGAAAGAACTTGATAAATCATTCAACCTGCTCACGAAAAACGGCAAAAAGGAATGTCCGATCGTTTTGGCCGGCGATTTCAACTGCCCAGACATCAATTGGACAAACCACACCACCCACTTCACCGGAAAGGATGACCTCATCCAGCAGACCCTCATCAACATCACACAAACATCCACACTCACCCAAGTCCACCACTCACCTACACGAATCATGAACATTCTTGACCTCATCTTTTTCTCCAATCCCTCCCTGGTTAAATCCTCAGTCTCAGTGCCTGGTATCTCCAACCATAACATGATTGTCACGGATGCCAACACCCACCCCCAACAGACTCCCCCCCCCCCTCCCCCCTCCGGCTAAGAAATGCTACAAATTCCAAATTCTCCAAGGCAGACTGGCCCCCCGCCAGACAGACTGCGACGCTATCACCTCAAGCGTGAAGCAACAGGCAGACCCAGGCTCCAGTATAGAAAGACCTCTGGACATCCTTCAAATCCGCACTGCTCTCTGCCATCAACAAACACATTCCCCATGCGATGAAAACAAGATGCTCCGATCTCCCATGGATATATACTTCCCTGAAGCATATGCTGCGTAAGAAGAATGTCTCCTACCCGTGCATGCTAGACAAAAAACTGGTTGGCCTACAAGTTCCACCAAAAGGAATGCAGACGTCAGATGCACAAGGCAGAGAGAGACAACATTAACACTACCATTGAAGAAGGACTTCAGACTAACAACAGCAAACCCTTTTGGTAGTAAATTAAAGCAAGAAAACAAGATAGTACAATGACCTGCCTGACACTGTCAAGTCACAGGTCCATTTGTTTGCCGATGACTGCCTCTTGTATTGCGAGATAAACACTTTTCATGACCACCTACAACTTCAGAACGACCTCCGCCAACTTGAAACCTGGGCATGAAATTAAGCCCAAAGAAATGCTATATCCTCAGCATCCAACAGTCCTCCAACTACATCTACTCCCTCTGTGATACCCCCCTCCAACA
>JAMYXO010004370.1:0-17616 GCA_033310375.1 Conus canariensis | reverse complement strand
TACAATTCATGTGATGTAGGGTGATGTGGATATTGTATTGCGCACACGGGGGATAGGCAGCTTATGTGATGTAGGATGATGTAGGATTTGTACTGCGCAGCAGATAGATAGCAGCGCTCTTGTGATGTAGGATGATGTAGGATGTTGTATTGCGCAGCACGATGGATAGGCATTTTCATGTGATGTAGGATATGTGGGATATTGTATTGCGCGCACGATGGATAGGCAGCGTTCATGTGATGTAGGATGATGTAGGATATTGTATTGCGCAGCACGATGGATAGGCAACGTTTTATTGAAGCCAGGTAAGGTACGTACTGCTGCTGGCTCCAAGGGTCGTGCAGGATTATTCCCCGCTGTTTTGTTCGGCCTTTTTGGGACAGTAGTTTCTGGGTCCCCACCCGCACCCCGGGTGTATTTTTTTTTCTTGTCTGCCTTTTGGCTGATCCGGGAAAGGCCCCGTTAACGTGAGGAAGGGGACGCACTCCACAGCTAAGTTTTGTTGACCGTGAGGAAAGGGGACGACTACCACACGCTAAGTTTTTTTGACCGTGGGGGGAAAGCGCACTGCCACAGCTAAGTTCTGTTCCCCGTGAGGGAAGACGACTGACACTGAAAAGTTCTGTTCCCCTGGGAAAGAGCACTAGCAATCAAGTTCTGTGACCGTGGGGAAAAGACGCCTGGCACAGCTAATTCTGTTGACCGTGAGGAAAGACCACTCCCCACACGCAAATTTTCTGTTGACCGTGAGGAAAGACGCATGACCACACCTAAGTTCTGTTGACCTGAGGAAAGACGCACGGAGCACACGTTAAGTTCTGTTGACAGCGGAAGGTCTGTAAGGGGGTTCTCTTCAGAAGGCAGAAGATCTCATGGCGAAAGTTTGGCCCCACGTTCGGAGTTGTATTGTCTTCACCTGTCAGCGGGACCGCACGGCAGTTCTTAAGGAGGCATTTTTTTTTTCCGATGGGTTGCAGTCATGAAATGTGGGCGGAACACCCAGGGAACTCTCCCATTACGCCAGGGGAGCTGACGGGGCAGCTTAAAAGGTTTTTATGCCGGATTGCTCCATCGGGGGGGTTTGGCAGTTGGGACATTATTTATCTGATCCCTCCCGCATCTTGGGTTATCTTTATCTAAAAAAACTTAAAAAAAAAAAACAAATTACTTTTTTCACAAAAAACGCGCTCGCACACAAAAACCACACACACACACACACACACACACACACACACACACACCACACCACACACCACGCACGCACGCACGCACCCCCCCAAACCACACAAAAACCACACCCACAACCACAAACACACACACAACACACACCAAAAACCAAACCACACACACACACACACACACAACACACACACCACACACACCCTTACACACACATAAACACCCCACACCCAAAACCAAAACCACACCGACACACCAACACAACACACACACAACACACACACACACACACACACACACACACACACACCACCCCACACACACCTAATTAGTATAAGATGCACATTAAGAATGTCCATATACCCCCCCCGAAGAAGACATATATACAGGGAAAATGCAATGAGGTGGAAACTGGAAACTGTTCTAATCACGAGATAAAAAATCACAGATCGGAAAGCACTTTTTATCTGAAACAAAACAAGGCACAATGCTGAGAGCTTACTGTTTTGTTGATAGACTTAAAATTACAATAAAAAAACAAAATATACTGATTGGGAACCTGTTTCTCAGTTAAAAATCCCAAAACCCCGCGAAGTATAGTTCCTATTCTCCACAGACGAAAAAAAAAAGATTGATTTAATTTAGCCGATTGACACCATATAAAGAGAAGGAGAGAGAGAGAGAAAAAAGAGAGGGGAGAGAGAGAGGAGAGAGAGAGAGAGAGAGAGGAGAGTGCCCAGGGAAAAAAAAATACGGAAAAAACGGTTTCAAAAGGTATAAAAAAATAACCCCTTTTTTTTTTTTCCAGGGTCCCACTTTATTCTACTTTGGGGAGGACTCGATACAAACAACAAGCTGTCACGTTCGGCGGTACAAACTAAAAATTCCATGTGTTTAAGAGTGGGAGGGTTTTCAAGATAGAGAGCGGTGCGTGTGGGGTTGTGTGTGTGTGGGTTGTGTGTGTGTTTGGTTGTGTGTGGGGGCGCGCGCGTGCGCGCGCCGCGCGTATGTGAGGTTGGGTTTTTTTTGCTAGAGTTGGGTTTAAAATTTCCCCTGGGGGTTGGGGAAAAAAGATTGGCTGGTAGGGGGGGGGAAATAGGAATACAATATTCTTTCTTTCCGTCTTCACTTATTGAAGGAAGGAAAAGGGAAGCGGGGGTTGGTTTTTCGTTCCCGATTGTTACCCTTTTGTTACTTTGGTTCTATCCAAAAGGCGGGCAGGATATCGGCTGTTGTTGTGTTGCAAGTCTGGATAGTTGTGGAAATTTTGTCGTGTTTTGCACGAGCAATAACTAGCCGTTGGTGGGGCGTGTCAGCTTGCGGAGGGTTCACTTCCTGACCAACGTTTTTTGTGTGTGATAGAGTTCGTTGATTCCGACCAGGGCGGAATGTGTTGGGGGTAGCTTCACTTGGGCCCCCGGTGTTCGTCGGAGGGACGTACGCCTTGTAGGGCGGCGGCAGCGCCGGTATTTTTGAAGAGGACTTCGAGTCATATAGTTAGTGCCAGGTCCTCGGGGGGTTTGGGTGCCCTTGGCCTGTGCTGATCGGTGTCGCCCTTTTTTGGCAGCCCTTCGCCAGTTGCAAAAAGGTGTTTTTGATCATCTGTATGTCCAGGTTGGTGATCTGTTAGGTTCGTTGTGTTGTAGTTCGTTGTGTTGTCTTGTATTATGGCGAGTTGTACTGTGTTGTCTCATGTTGCGATTGTTGTATTGCTTCGTTGCGTTATGGTTTTGGGGTTGATGTTGTTTGGTTCCGGTTGGGAAAATTTTGTTGTCAGCGGTTTGTGTTACCTCTTTTCGGTTTTTCGTAAGTAGTGTACATAGGGTTCTGAGTTCGATTGTCATGTGACAGTTTGGCTAGACAATGTGGGTTGATATAATAACCGTTGATGGGGGGTGATGTGATATTGTTTGGGTTAGTTATTTTTAATGTCAGGGGGTTCAATAAGAAGGGTACGGGTTGTTTTTTGTTGAGGATCAAATATGGTCAGGTGCAGATGTGTCTGCGTGAATCATAGAGGGGTTTGAGATTGTGCTCAATCTCAATTGAAAATAGGGGTTTTTTTGAAATTGATTAACTTTTCTGGGTTGACCTGCACAGCATTGGAATGGTTAACGTGTAGAAGGCCCCAAGGCCCCCAATTTTTTGGTCGGGGTTTTTTACGGGGTACGGTCGTAACCCTTCAATTATTTGGGTTTTTTCATTTTTTTTACGATTTGGGTTCTCGCGCGGGTGTCGGCGCGTGCAGACTGTATCTGGGCGTACGATTTGGTACAGGACGTAGTCCATAGGTTAGAAGTTTTGTAAGAAAGTGACAGCGTCACACGTGCGGGATGTATGTTTTTGCAAAAAAGGGGTTGGAGACAGATTCTGGGGTGGGGGAGGCAACCCAGTTATGAAATTTAGTAGTCGGAAAGAAGGGGAAGGAAAAATTTAAGGGGGGAGTAGCTTGCATTGATAGGGAAAAAAAGGGGTGATGGCAGCAGAATTGTATGAAATGTGGTTGTGTTGGCATAACAAAGATTAACCACGGGTTATCTGACAAGAATGACATGAGAGTGAGGTGCTGGAGGAAATTGTGGCAAACAAATCATTTTTGGATATATGTTTAAAATTTAGGGGGAAAGGGGGGGGGTAAGAATGTGAAGGATTGTGGCTGCGAGCCGATTTCTTGTGTAAAAATGGGAACGTAAACCGATAAAAAAGAGGTTTTTTTTTTAGAGTTTTTGGGGGTTTCTACTGATCATTTGTGGAGCATTTCCTTGTGAAACTGCCCATTTCCTGTTTACGTGCTTTTTCCCAAGGGGGCCCCTAAAGTCCGCTTGGGATCGTTTTTTTTCTTTTCTTTTCCCCCAAAAATTGGGGTGATTTATAATTTATATGTAAAGGTGGATTGGTCAGAGAGAATATTGTTTTCCCCCTGTGTAAGGGTTGGCAGGAAAGGGTTGAAAACCCCAAAGTGAGTAATGGGTTGGGGGATGTGTTCGAAATTAAAGGGGTCACTCTCATGCCCCAGGGGAAAATAGGAAAAGGGGGATGGAAGTTAAAGCTTTACCAAGTAGCCTATGGCCTTGATGATCAGGTAGTAGCAACTTCATAGGGCCCTCAGTTGTGTCAGGTATCCCGTTCCGCCCGAGGGGGGCCAGATCACCGCATCTACTGCCGCGTGCCGGAGGTGGCGGCGCTTTCGTGCTGTTTTTTTCCCCGGGGGAGGGGCCCACCCAGGCCGTCTGCCCTTTTGGGCAGCTCCCTCCGGTACCGGTGCTCTTCCGGGGTTCTCCGGCACTGGTTTCCCCGTCCCGGTTTAGGCCCCTGTGAGAGGGCGCTCCCCGGCCCCTTTTTTCCCCCCTTGGTGCCCCGGGGGGCCTTTTAAGAGGCTCTTCGACCCCGGGGGCCCGTCAGAGGGCTTTGGTGTGTTGCTTTGGGTGTCGTGCCCTTGGGGGAGGAGTCAGACCGCGGAGGAAGACGGCAGCGCCAGGGTGCAGATCTTCGGGGGGGTGTCGGCCCGCGGAGGACCCCGGCAGCGCCGGGGTGCAGAGTCTTCCGGGAGGTGGCCTGTGGGGGGCCCCGTACAGGCCGGGATGGATTTCCCCGGGCCGGGATGGGTTGTCCCTGTTTGTGTAGGGGGTGTAGCGTTAGGCAGTGGGTTGGGGGGTGTTAGCTACCCCCTCCTTTTGGACGTAGTGGCCGGACAGTGTAGGGTCTTGTCGTTGCCTCCCTTAGGGACCAGCCCCCAGTTTGGTATGGCCCGGGTTAAAAGGGAAGGGCGAGCCCGGGGGGGAAGGTGTGGGTGGTGGGGCCCGTTAAGGATTAAGTCCCTTTGGTAAACCTTTCCCTGTAGTTAGTCACCACTGTGGGGCTATCGCGTGCCCCCAGGTCACAGTGGTATCTAAAAATGGTGTTTTAGGTTGGTTTGGGGGGCTTCCAGGTTTTATAGTAGAGGGGGGAGACCGGGAATTGGGTACTTGTGTGCTTTGTGGATGTGCGTGATTGGTAGCGCCATGGGTGTGTGTAAATAAAGAAGCGTGCGTGATTTGTAAAACGTGTTAGTGTGCTGTGTTGTCTGACCTAGTGTGTGATAGGCGTGGGTAAGGGTGGTAGGGCCGTCGGCTTAGGCCCCCGTGACCCTTTGGTGGAGATGCGGGGTACCATAAGGGGTTCCGGGTAGGTGATGGTGCTAGGAGGGAGGAAAGGGGGTGTTGTGTCCGGTGTGTACGTTGTGTGAAATGTAAGTGGGGGTTTGGTGGGGCGTACCAGTACCCTGGGAGGTGGTACGTAGTGTCCTGTTCATTAGGCAGGTTTCCATTGGCATTGGGCAGGGCACTTGTGTTGGTGTGAATGGGTTGGCGCTACCGTGGAGTGAGGTTTGAATGGTCAATAAAATTGAGTGGTTGTGGTAAGTGTGAGTGATTACATCGTACAGTTAGGTGAGGTCCGGGGGTACCGGTGTCTTTTGTGTCCCCTTACATATGGTAAAACCCCAGTGAGTGGGGAGAGTGGTCCCGGCCCGTGATGTGCACACTGTGTGCTCGGATATCCTGTGGGGTTTAAGGGCGTGTAAGCCCAGGTGCTGTGTGTGGGAAGCCGAGGGTGCGCAGTGTTGTGGCATAGGGTATGTGTGAGTGCACCTGGATTGAGGGGTGCAATGCACTGTGATCGTGTGGGTGCGGCCTACCAGAGACAGTGAGGCCTGTGACTGTGGGTAACTGGTGGCATGCACAGTGGGACAGTGGACACACGGTGTCACGTGGTTCGTCCGTGACCAGACGTGATTGTATATTGTATGGGTTGGAGCCCTTTGTGGGTATTTGTTAGGTACACAAGTTTGGGTGGGGTTGTGCTTGGTGGTGACTCGTTGAGAGTATTGTGTGCTTGTGCTGAGTTGCTTCAGGGGCTAGTGCGTAGTCGGAAAACCCCCAGTTGCGCTCAGATCGCCCCCCTGTCCGTTGCTAGTTCTGTGGTGGTAGGGGGTACCTATGTCTAAAACACCCGAGCCCATCCGCAGTACGCCCGATAGTGTCATGGATCCACAGGCCCCTACGGCGGATACCAAACCTAGGTTATGACCAGGTGCGGGGGGGGTCAAGAACAGGGGACGGGGGCTTATGCAAAGTTTGCCAAGTTGGGAGCGGCGATGGGTTTAGCTGGGGGAGACCTCGCCAAGTTCGTCACAGACTCAGTACGAATTTAGGGTGAGAAGACGGCGAGAGAAGCAGAATGGAGTCCGGATGGAGGGAAAAGTGAGGCGAAGATGAAGGATGAGGGGGGAGCTAGAAATGCAGCGGACGCAGATTGAAGGAAAAAAAAGGGTGTAGGCAGAGGGGCTAGAGAGCAGCAGAGGGAAGATAGAAGAGGAGAAAGTGATAGACAGAGGGAGCTAGAAATGAAGCAAGAAGAAGATCGAAGAGGAGAAAGTGAGGCAGAAGATGGAGGATGAGAGGGAGCTAGAAATGCAGCGGACGCAATTGAAGAGAAGAAGGCTGCTAGGCGAGGGGGTAGAGATGAAGCAGAAGAAGATAGAAGAGGAGAAGCTGCTGGCAGGGGAACTAGAGGTGAAGCGAAGAAGATCGAAGATGAGAAAGCAGCGAGACGCTGGAACGGAACTGCAGAGGAAGAAGATGGAGGAAGAAAGGGCAATAAGGAATAGAAGCTCAAGCACGGCAAGCCGAGTTAGATCTCAAGAGACGAAGGGATGAAGCCGAGTTAGAGGCAAGAGAGCGAGAGTAATCATACAAGAGAGACAGGCCTTAGATGAAGCAGCGCATAGGAAACGTTGATTAGGTGGAGGAAACGAAGCATGTCCCCTTGAGCCGTTAGGAGAGAACGACGACGTGGACGCTTTCATCGCCCAATTTGAGCGTGTAGCCCAGATGTGCAGTGGAGAAGACCTCTGGCCCACACGTTGATGTCTTGCTGAGGGAAAGGCTAGAGAAGCGGTTGATGCGGTTAAGTGCGGATGAGTTAGGCGACTATGATCAGATAAAGGGCGCCCTGTTAAGCCACTTCAGGCAGATGCTGAGGCCTACCGAGAAAAGTTCAGGAGCATCAAGAAGGACGCTGCTGGACTTTCGGCCAGTGCCCGGAAGGTGAAGCGGTTGTTTTCCCTTGGTGTGCGGCAGCGGGCAAGGATGAGAGTGTGGCAGAGGACGTTAAAAAGGATCTGCGTTCCAGGAACAGTTTTATCAGCATTGTCTCCAGAGTTCACAAACTGAGGTGCGGAAGACATGCCGAAAACTGTGGAACAACTTGAACGGAACTACTGTTTTAGCAGAGGCCAAAAGGACTGGGGAGAAGGCGAGACAAGACCGAAAGTTAACCAGCCCAAACCTGGGTAATACACGTGAAACAGCAGGGAGCCAGCCGCAGGGAGGTCCCAACAAAGTGATGGTGCACTACAGCAGCTGAACAGGAGACAGAAGGGCCTAGATCGATCTTAGTTTGTTTCAACTGCAAGAAGCCAGGCCCATCGTAGGAATGCCCTGAGCCCATTCTGTTGGAGTGTTCATTGCTGTGACCACCCCCAGCTCGGTAGTCCCTACGTTGTGTCGCCCATGCGCTGACACGGGTAGAGCCTGCGTGCATTGTAGAAGTTAACGGGTTCGGCCAATGGATTAGGGACACGGGTGCCGGAAACCTAGTGGCCAAGTGGTTAGTACGGCGAGGCGTACACAGGAGAGGACAGTCCCAGTGTGTTGGCTGAATCCAGATGTAGGTCGTGTTACTGTGGGGGGTAGTAGAGTTGAAGTCACCCATTATCGCAGGGAAGTTGGGGTTTTGGTCATGAATAGCCCTGTGAGGAAGTCCGATCGGAAAAAACTTCGCAAAGAGGTAGGAGTCCCGGGTTTGGACACGTGTGCCTGTATACGCAGACCCGGCGTTGGTAGGGGCAGTGCAGACACGCGCGCGGAGCCAGGGAGCAGCAAAAAACCTGTACATGCCCGTCGAGGAAATGCATTCTGAAACCTTAACCCAGCAGTTAATTCAGATGCAGGCCGGATGAAACCTTGAGAAGGTCGGGTGCGTGTGAAGCGGGCGCACTCCACACCAAGTTTGGACGAGTTGAGTACGCGGGAAGTTGGTGTACTGGTCGGGCGGTTTTGGGGTCCCCGGGGGACGTAGCGAGTCAGATCTGCGTCCCAGTGAATACGGACCACGGATGAAGCTAGCCCGACGTACCCTGTCTGGTCACTTAGGTCCCACCCGAACAAGGAGCGAGTTGGTCGCCATTTCTATTGGCCAGGCATGCTGCTGACATTCTCGGTACTGCCAGTCATGCGTCCAGTGTCAGCGTACGTGGATAAGGGAAGGTTCAAGAGTTCCCCTTGTAAGGATGCCACTGATGCGAGGCCCAGCAGATACTGAGAGATGGGTGGTTGCAACCCGAGAGGCAAGGGCTCTGCACAGTTTACAGAGTACGTCGTCACCCTAAGGAACAAAATAGCTAAGACGTGCAAGTTGGCAAAGGAGAACTTGGCAACGGCAGCTTGCAGGTACAAGCGGCTTTTTTGACTTGACGGCGAAACCCAAGAAGATAGCTTGGGGTCTAGAGTGCTAGTGGGAGGTCACAAGGTAGGCACTGCAGCTGCAGGCATTCCAGTTTACGGTGCAGGCAGTGTTGAAAGGACAATGTGGCGGGGAGACTTCTTGAGTCGCTTGCCAGAGGAGAGGAGAGAGAGAGAGAGAGAGAGAGAGGGGAGAGAGAGAGAGAGAGAGAGAGGAGAGAGAGAAAGGAAACGAGGGTTCTTAAAACCCGTGTGTGAGAGGAAGACATTGTCGAAGCTATGCATTGTTATTTTCGTAGGAATGGCGTAGCAAAGTGTTACTGAGGGTGTGGATTTGTAGCCGTGTTACCGCGGTGTGCGTAATCAGGCCCCCTCAGTTATGGATTTATATGAGTGCGTAGTGTAACGGCTGCCAAAAAGTGCCTGCGTTAAGGTGTGGAGGCAGGTTGTCCAGGTTGATTAATGTAACCTGTGGTTTTGTATTTAAAGGGTTGTGTTGGGGATGGAAGTTTTGGAGTGCATCAAAAGTAACAGTAGGACAGTGAGTGATAGAGAAAATTGGGGGTCATAGGTTGGGTGTGGCCAAAAGCCGATCGAGTGAGAAGTTGTTGTTTGTTTTAACCTGTAGTTAAAAACTTGGCAGGGGGGTGTGTCACGATCGGCGGTTAAAAAAACATATTCCTTTTTAAGTTTTGTAGGGGTTAAGAAGAGGAGGTCGTTGGGTGTGGTGTGTGTGTGTGTGTGTGTGTGGGGTGTGTGTGGGTGGTGTGTGTGTGTGTGGGGGTGCGCGCGCTGGCGCGTCCCTATGTGGGTTGGGGTTTAGTTGCTAGGTTAGGTTTTAAATTCCTCAGGGTTAGGTAGAAAGATTAGGACTAGGTAGGGGGGTGGGGAAATAGGACATACAATATTCTTTCATTCCGTCTTCACTTTTGAAGGAATGGAATGGAAGCGGGAGGTTGGTTTCGTTCCGATTGTTTTCCCTTTTGTTACTTTGGTTCTATACCAGAGAAGGGGGCGGATATCGGCTGTTGTTGTGTTGTCAAGTCGTGAGTAGTTGTGGTAAATTGCGTGTTGTTTTCACGAGCAATAACTAGTCCGTTGGTAAAGGGTGTCAGCTCTGCGGAGGGAACACTTCTATGACCAACGTTGTTTTGTGTGGGGAGTAGAGTTCGCTTGATTCCCACCAGGGCGGAATGTGTTGGGGTAGCTTCACTTCGGTCCCTGGTGTTCGTCGGAGTGGACGACGCCTTGTAGGGCGGGGCAGCGCGGTAGTTTTTTTAAGAGTGACTTCGAATCATATAGTTAGTGCCAGGCCTGTCGGGTTTGGGTGCCTGGCCTGTGCTGAGTCGGTGTCGTCCTTGTTGGCAGCCACTTCAGCCAGTTGCAGAACTGGTGTGGTTGATTTATCTGTATGTCCAGGTTGGTGATCTTTAGGTTCGTTGTGTTGTGTTCGTTTGTTGTCTTGTATTATGGGAGTTGTACTGTAGTTGTCTATGTTGGATTTAGTTGTATTGCGTTCGTTGCGTATACTGGTTGTCTGGTATGATGTTGTCTTGGTTCCGTGATTGGAATTTGTTGTCAGCCGGTTTGTGTTACCTCTTTTCGGTATATTCTGTAAGTAGTGTACATAGTGGTTCCTGAGTTGTTGTCATGTGACAGTTTGGCTAGACAATGTGGGTTCGATATAATAACCGTTGATGGGCGGTGATGTAGATATTGTTTGTGGTAGTCTATGTTAATGTCAGTGGGTTCAATAAGAAGGTTGTACGAGGTTGCATTTTGTTGAGGATCATAATATGAGTCAGGTGCAGATGTGTCTGCGTGAATCATAGAGGGGTTATGATTGTGCTCTCTAAATTTTGTAAATAGTAGGAGTTCGTTGAAATTGATTAACGATTTGGGTTGACCTGCACAGCTGGAATCGGTTAACTGTGTAGTAAGGCCAAGGCCAATTTGTGGTCGAGTGGTTTTTCTGGGGTACGGTCGTAACCATTCAACTTATTTGGTGTCTTTTCACTTTCGTTACGAGTTGGGTTCGACGCGGGTGTCGTGCGCGTGCAGACTGATTGTGGGTACGCATTTGGTACAGGACGTGAGTCCATATGGTTAGAAGTTTGTAAGAAAGTGAAGTCGTCACCGGCGGGATGTATGTATTTGTGACAGAACGGGGTTGGAGACAGATATCTTAGGTTTGGGGAGGAACCCAGTTATGAAATTTAGTAGTCGGAAAGAAGGGGAAGGAAGTTTAAGGCGGTAGCTTAGCAGTTGATAGGATAAAAACGGATGATGTGCAGAATGTAATATTGTATGAAGTGTGGTTGTGTTGGAAAACAAAGATTACCACTGGGTTTTTGGGAAAGAGATGACATGGGTGAGGTGCTGGATGGAAATTGTGGCAAACAAATCATGTTTTGGTTATGATTATAATTGACGGTGCAAAGAGGGGTAAGAAAGTAAAGGGGATTGGGGGCTGCGAGCCGATTTCTTGTGTGAACATGCGGGGAAACTGTAAACCGATGAAATTGAGGGTTTTTTTTTGAGAGATGTGTATTGCTATGATCATTATGTGGAGACTTTTCCCTTGTGAACTGCCCTTTTCCCTTTGTTTACGTAGCATTTCCTAAGGGGCCCATGAAGTCCGCGTTGGGATCGCTTGTTTTCTTTTCTTTTCCCGAGAATTGGGGTGATTTATAATTTCATATGTAATAGCGTGGATTGGTCAGAGGAATATTGTTTTACCGTGTGTAAGGGTGGCGGAAAGGGTCTGATAACCCCAAAGTATAAGGGGGTTGGGGGATGTGTTCGAAATTAAAGGGTCCTTCATGCCGAGTGGGAAGTAGGCAAGGGAGATGGAGAGTTAAAGTTTACCAAGTAGCCTAAAGTGCCTTGTGACTCGGGTGTAGCAAATTACAGTAGTGGCCTACAGTTGTGTCAGCAGGTATCCTGTTCCGTCCTGAGGTGGGGCCAGATCACCGCAGTCTACTGCCGGTGCCGGAGGTGAGCGGCGCTTTCCGTGCCTGTTGTTTTTCCGGGAGAGGGAGACCACCCGGCCGTTGCCTTCTGTGGGGGAGCTCTCCTCCGGCTACCGGTGCTCTTCCGGGAGTTCTCCGGCATGGTTCCTCGTCCCGGTTTAGGCGTCCTTGAGAGGGCGCTGCACCAGGCCTTTTCCACCCTTGGGGGTCCGGTGGGGCCTTCAGAGGAGGCGTCCTCGAGCCCCGGACCCGTCGAGAGGGCGTTGGTGTGTGTGCGTTGGGTGTCGTGCCCATTGCGGGGGGGAAATCAGACCGCGGGGAAGCCCCGGTCGCGCCAGGTGCAGAGTCTTCGGGGAGGGTGTCGGCCCGCGGAGGAGCCACGGAAAAAGCGCCGGGGTGCAGAGTCTTCCGGGGAGGTGTTAGCCTGTGAGGGGCCCCGTACAGCGCCGGGAATGGAGCTTTCCGGGCCGGGGTGGGTTGTCCCCTGTTTGTGATAGAAGGGGTTTTTAGCGTTAGGCAGTAGGGTTAGGGGTGTTGCTAATGCCTCCTTTTAGGACGTAGTGGCCGGCACAGTGTAGGGTACTTGTCGTTGCCTCCCTTGGGACGCAGCGACCAGTTTGGTAGTGGTCCCGGGTTAAAGGGAGGGCGAGTCCTGGGGGAGGTGTGGGTGGTAGCGGTCGTTAAGAGATTAGGTCCCTTTGGTAAATCCTTGTCCCTAGTAGTTAGTCACCACGTTGGGGCTATCGCTGTGTCCCCAGGTACAGTGGTTTTACTGTAACTGGTGTTTTAGGTTAGGTTTGGGTCTTCCGGTATTATAGTAGAGTAGGGTGAGACAGCGGGAATTGGGATACTTGTGTGATTTGGGATGTGCGTGAGTGGTGAGCGCCATGGGAGTGTGTGTGAAATAAAGAAGCGTGCGTGATTGTAAAACTGTGTTAGTGTGTGTGTTGTCTGACCTTTGTGGGTGATAAAGGGTGGGTTTAAGGGGTGGTAGGGCCCCGGCTTAGCGACCGTGACAAGCAGTATTATCGCACTTATATGCAACAGAAACCGTGTCAGTTTATGTTAAATTACACTTTTCAACAATGCAATTACAAACTCTTTTATCAAATATATAACAAAAATCAATCAAATAGCCCGTAGGTTTCCTTAAAAAACCCTAATATTGCAACCCGTTTGAAAGTAATAGAAGGCACAATCCTGCTTTCGCATTGACAATCTCCATGAACTCTCCTGAGTACTGATTTATCAAAAGCTTTATCGGCAAAAATCTAAGTCATTGTTCTCAAAGGCCTATACTTTCAGATTTGACCCAGATTTCTGCCGACAGGTGGGCTCATTATTTGTAAATAGAAAGCTTCTGCGTGGTGGATATCAGGGCCTTTAACGTAACGAGAGGGGTCTGACAAGGGTACCAGCTGTTACCACTCCCCTTGCATTAGATGTAGGCTAGCCAAAGGTCTACCGAAGTGTAACGGCTGCCATCTGTTCATTCAGTTAGAGCATTCGGCCATGAAAATCCGATAAACCAACATCAGGTTATTATTGTCTTACAGTTAGTCCAGCACAAAATCCAAACAGTGACGACGGACCCAAAATTTTTTTCAAAAGTTATTACAATCAAAGGTTACAATGGCAGAACGCTTTTCCTAAGTGCTGACACGATTGACGCCACCCCAGCAAAGTCATGCTTCGATCATCTTCGACCGATAAAAATCCAAGGTGAGGAACTGCTATCAGAAAAACAAAGCAGGTTTTCGAAGAGGGCAGGGCACTGTGGAACACATTTTCAACTCCGAGTCCTGATTGAAAAGCATCTACAACACCAAAAGGACCTCTTTCCACAACTTCATGACTTTAAGAAGGCATTCGCCGGGTGTGGCACAACGGCCTATGGCAGGTTCTCAGAGACTTCAACATTGATGAGAGGCTGTCCAAGTCATCCAGGCCTCTACGAACACTCCAGCAGCACAGCACTTCTAATAGCCGCAGGGCCAGTTCTTTCGACCACAGTCGGAGTGGGCCCAAGGGTGCCTACTATCTCCAGTCCTTTTCAACATCTTTCTGGAGAGAAGTGCAAGAGACCCTCAAGAACACACACCTCCATAGATTGGCGGCAGGCCGGTCTGCAACCTTCGTTTCGCAGATGATATGACCTCATGGGGGGCAGCAACACCGGCTCCAGGATCTTACAAAGGCTTGTACAAGAGCAAGTGCCTTGGCATGGAGGTCGCACAGAGAAGTCAAAGGTCATGGTCAACAGCACGACTAACAGCAGTGCCCAACAAAACATGAATGGTGAGCCCCTGGAAGAAGTGCCCACTTCAGATACTTGGGAGCAACCCTGTCAAAGATGGCACCTGCACAGCAGAAATCCGAATCGGATAACTCCGCATCAGCAGCGATGGCCAGACTGAAAGAGTGTGGAAGAGCAACATCAAATTGCACACAAAATTCGCTCTAAAAGTCACTAGGGGGCTCCATCCTCTTATATGGTTGCGAGACATGGACACTGATGGCCGAAACAGAAAGAAGAATCAGGCTTTTGAGACCAGGTGCCTGAGGAAACACTCCGCATCTCCCACAAAGAACACAAGACCATGATATGTGCGGAACCTGGTCACTAAACCTATTGGGCCCCCAGAACCCCCTTCTGGCAACCGTCAAACGACGGAAGATGGCATGGTTTGGCCACGTCATTCGTCAAACACCCTCTCCAAAATCATCCTTCAAGGTACCGTTGAAAGAGGGCGCAGACGAGGGGCGGCAGAGAAAGAGCTGGTCCGACAATATAAAGGACTGGACCAAAATGACCATTCCAGATCTCCTCACGACAGCCACCAACAGAAGAGCCTGGAGAGAAATGGCGGCTGTCTCATACGTCCCCCCAACGACCCCCAGCGGTCAGGGGAAAGACTGACTGACTGACTTAGGTTTCGTTACTTTGATCCCCGGAGTAAAAAAAAAGCTTTGTTGTAAGTGGCGAGAACAGACATGACCGATCTATACAAATCAAAACTCATGGGAGTCCACCACCAGATGATAATCAGCAGCAAAGAACTAAGCATATAAACACAATTATAAGCACACAGCGAAAAATAAATTTAAGATTTCTGGGAAGATGGAAATTAGATAAAGTCTCAGAAGTCACATGCGTCAGACAGGTAGTAGATAGAACAAAATCAATGTAATTTCCTGTACCTTCTTTACTTTCTCTCGACAAGAAAAAATAGAACAACAGCTAACGTTGGAAAAGCTGACTCGGAAAGTGAAGCCCAAACACTTCGGGTATGGAAGCTTGAAAACAAACAAACAAACAAAAACAGCATTTGAAAGCACCCAGACCACCTCGTAGATAGCCTGGCTGTCCAAACTGCTTTTACAAAAGATAGTAAGTAGTAGAAAAGCAATACCAATGTGTTTGTTTTCCCATGACCAAAACGTTTCAGACAGTTTCTCTATACAAATGCAACCCCCACCCCGTAACAGGTAGCCTAAAAAAATGCGGGAATTATTTGGACAGATGTAAAAACAAACAAACAACAAGCGAACTCCGTCTGGTCATAGTCAGACTCTCGCTAATGCAGCGTAAACACAGAACAAATTAAAAAAACAGGAGAGGGTTCTACCTTTTAACTAATATCTGATGTTTACATCACACATATAAATTCTTTCGACGATGATTTCTCACATGTTTCAATTCACAACATTGACCAGTCCCTCATAGACTCTAAAACATTTTTCACTTCACAGTTAGCCTCAAGCAGTAACACATAGTATCCATTGTTGCAAGTACCATTCCCTGGCACTCACATGCCTATTTCAGCTTTCTGTCGTGGTTTGGCCTCAACAAGCCACAAAATCCTTTCAATTGCTTTACCTCACGTCGACTTACAAAGACATAAACCATCTCCGTGCACCTCTACATCAAAGCAATATACTGCACGTCGAGTGTATCTGGGGAAAAGATTCCTGTAAGAAAAAAAACGATATTTTAATTCAGACTATTTCAGAAAACATCTTTCCTCTAGATTATCATTTTTAAATCTCTGTACTTTTTTTACCACCTCCTTCCTGGTGTTTGCTTGCCGATCATAGGCTAGTTGTTGCTTTTTTTCAGTTTCCATATGTTTAAAATGTACAAACTGATGAAAATGGAAAAAAAAAAATGAATAGGCGATAAGCAGTATCTAAATACGAGAAATGATGCAAAAAGTAATCTACCTAAATCATGATGATGATGATGGAGATAACAGCAAACAATCAACAACAACAACAAGGAAGAAGACGGCGACAAGAACGATGCGACAAACGACGACGACAACGACGATGACGATGACACGACGACGACGACGACGACGACAACGACAACGACAACGACGAGACGTAAACGACGACGACGACGACGACAACGAGAACGACGAAAAACAACGACGATGAACGACGACGACGATGACGACGACGACGACGACGAAGAAGAAGAAGAAGAAGAAGGACAACGAAAACCCAAAAAAAACAACAACAACAACAACAACAAAACAACAACGACAATGAAGTTAATTTATCAAAAGTATGCCCACAAACAGTTGTCCACATGACAATGGGAGCGAGAATAGTGAATCTGGCGAATGATCAATGACGCTGTAGGAAAAAAAGAAATGCAAGGACGCATACGAACAGACAAGTCCGGTTCTCTGGGCCAGAAAAACAACCAGTAACCCCGAACAGCCTTTCATTCTGTCACGATGCTGGGACCAGGACAGGACACAGGGGAAGCCAGCCAGCACCAATGGCAAAAGACACCAGCGGAAGAAAAGAGAAAACCCCCCGAGGGTGGAAAAAAAGGTTAAAGACGTGGGTAATGGCGATGAGCCAACAACGAGAGAGAGAGAGAGAGAGAGAGAGAGAGAGGAGAGAGAGAGAGAGAGAGACAGATTGAACGGCAGGACACAGACAGAGAGAGAGAGGGACAGACAGACAGACAGACGACAGACAGACAGAGCCGACAGAAAGACATACACACAAAAAGACATAGACGACACACAGACAAATGAAGACACAAAGATAGACTGACAGAGAGAGAGAGGAGAGAGAGGAGAGAGAGAGAGAGAGATACAGAAAACAGAGAGACAGAAGGGGAGACAGAACAAACAGACAGACAGAGGGGGGGGGGGACACATAGCTGTGTCCTCTTTAAACGGACTTTGTATACGTACACCCTTTTGTTTATGGAGTAGTTATTTGCTGAATGCTAACATTTTGAGTTTTTTTGGGTTGCCATCATTGATAAAGGGGTTGTTGGGTTGAGTCAGTTTAGTGCTGGTCTATGCAGTAAGTGAGTTCTTTTGATGTGGGTTTATTGGAAACACTCCTGACTGTAGTTCAGGCCAGGGGAAAACAATTGAACTTAAAAAAGTACTTCTGAAGAATTAGTGTCAAATAGATATGCTATCACCATGTAATTTACATCAAGGCATTAGTGTCAATATGATATGCTATCACCTGTTAATTTACATCAAGAGCTTAGTGTAATATGATATGCTATCACCATGTTAATTTACATCAAGACATTAGTGTCAATATGAATGCTATCACCATGTAATTTACATCAACCCATTACCCCCCAAAAACACAATGATCATGACTTGTAAATCGGGTTTGCATTTTATTGGAGAGAGAGAGAGAGAGACAGACAGACAGACAGCAGACAGAGACAGAGACAGACAGAGAGACAGAGCAGAGAGAGACAGAGAAGGGAAAAAAGGTCAAGGAGCTTGGGGGGCAGGGGTAAAACTTGTGCATATTTTGTAAAAAGAATACTTTTTCCCCTTTGAAACGCTTTATTTTAATTATACTATATTTTAAAAGGCAACCCTGGGGAAAACCCAAAAAAAGGGAAAAAAAAAAAGAGTGAAATACTCATAGATTCGAACCTGTGATTTAGTATATAAAACCCCTGCTTT
>JAMYXO010004369.1:0-17619 GCA_033310375.1 Conus canariensis | reverse complement strand
GAAGTGCACCCGAAAAAAAGGCACAATTGACAAAATTTGCCACCCCTTTGTCTGGAGAGAAATGGTGTTTGTGCTGCAGGTGAAGTTCCGTCTCAGTGTTGTGGGGTGCCGAGCCATTCTTTGCCCGTTTTGCGGCGCCCGTTCTTCCCCTGGGCCTCTCCCTTCTCTGCTCGCTTGTTTGATGCCGGGCCCTTTGACGGTGGACCGCCAGTGACCCGGTTTCTGAAGCTGGTCCCCGGGGTTGCGGGGTCGGGTTGCCAAACCCCAAACACAGAAATTTTCGACAACATACAACAACAAGGTACAAAAAGAAGAAAGGGAGCCCCGTGAGGATGTTTTAAAATAAAGAGAAAAATAGACAAAAAAACAACGCAAAAAATTGACAAGACATAAACATAAAAAATGGAAAATGAAAAGTCGAGAGAAGAAGACGGACACGGAAAGTTTAAAAGAGGGGAGAGAGAGAGAGGAGGGGAGAGAGAGAGAGAAAGAAGAGGAAGGGAGAGAGGGAGGAGAGAGGATAAAAACAAAGAAACCCCCAAAAAAGGATAAAAAAATAAACCGAATTTTTAAACAGTAAAGTTAAAAAAAATGAAGAGATGGACAAAGAAAAACCCGGGTTTTCGAAGAAGAAAAAAGAAAGAAGAAGAGCTAACAAGAGAAGTTTTTGGTTGCTTTTTTGTTTTTCTGGGCAAAAACATATGCTGTATTCCCCCTCCCGTTTTTATTCCTCTGACCTAAACTCGAACACACAAGTAATCTTTTCCCGGGGTTTTCCCCCGGTTTTTTTTCCCATGGGAGGAGGAAAATGGTATTCTGTATAGAAATAACACCAGGGTTCAATGGGAACAGGTCGCCCAAGCTCTCGCCCCCTCCCGTCGGAGCGCAAATTTTTTCGTTTTGGGGTGTTGTTTGTTTTTTTTTTCCCCTTTTGTGGGAAGGCAAAGTAAGCCGAGTTACACTGTTTTCCCTCCGAACACGTTATGCTGGTGCGTGCGTGCTGATGAATGGTTTTCTGTTTTCTTTTGTGTATTTCGTGGCGTAGCTGCATATGTTGGTGCCGGTCTGTTGTCGGAACTACGCAAGATTCTTGTTAAATTTTTTTTTTGAAATTTTATGGGGGTGGGTTTATTTTTAAAAAAGGGGCAAAGTGCTGTACGTATTGTTTTAATAATGTTTGTTTCCCGCCCCTTTTGGGTTTCTTTTCAAATTAGGGAAACCAAAAATTAATCAGAAATTATAAAAATTTTTAAAGAAAAAAGAAAAAATTAACTACGGGAATATTGTAACCAAAAAAACCAAACAATAAAAAAAATAAAAAAAGAAAGGTGAGCGGATGAAGAGATCTATGGCATGGCTCCCATTAAACCAAAATTCGCCAGTCTGTGGGTTTGTCCCCAATCTAACACGTTGTTTTGGATATGACGGTAAAACTTACGAAAATCTTTGACAGTTAAACGACAGAAAAAAAGAAAACATTAAAAGGTGCGTTTTTTAACATACTGCCCGTTAGTGTGCGAGCGCGCGCGAAATCATTCCACTTTCTCCGGTGTGTGTGGGGTGTGTGTGTGTGTGTGTGTGTGTGTGTGGGTGTGTGGTGGGTGTGTGTGGTGTGCGACTTGTTTTTAAAATCCGTGGTAGATATTGGTGGCGTGTTTAAAGTCAGGGTAGAAAATTTTTGTGACTGTATTTTAAAGTACAGTGGGGGAGATATTGGTGTGGGCTGTGTTTAAGTCAGTGGTAGATTTGGCGTGACTGTGTTTAAAGTACAAATGGTAGTATTGGTTTTTGACTGTAGTTTAAAAGTACGGGGAGATTGGGTGGGCTGTAGTTTAAAGTACGTGGTAGATATTGGGGGTGACTGAGTTTAAAGTACAGTGGTAGAATTTTGGGGTGATGTAGTTTAAGTCGTGGTAGATATTGGGGTGATGTAGTTTAAAGTCATGGTAGTTTGGGTGCTGTTTTAAAATACAGTGGTAGTATTGGTGTGACTGTAGTTTAATTCATGGTAGTATTGGTGTGACTGTGTTTAAAGTACAGTGGTGGATTTGGGTGACGTAGTTTAAATACAGTGGTAGATATTGGTGTGACTGTAGTTTAAAGTCAGTGGTAGGGTTTTTTGGGTGATTTTTGTTTTTAAAGTAAGTGGTAGATATTGGCGTGCTGTGTTTAAATCAGTGGTGGTTTGGGGTGACTGTAGTTTAAAAAATACAGTGGTGTTTGGTGTGACTGAGTTTAAAAAAGTGGTGTATTTGGTGTGCTGTGTTAAAGTACAGTGGTAGTATTGGGGGCCGTGTGTGTTTAAAGTACAGTGGTAGTTTGGTGTGACTGTATTTTAAAGTACAGTGGTAGTATTGGTGTGACTGTTTTTAAAAGTAAGTGGTAGTTTTTGGTGTGATTGTTGTTTAAAGAAAAGTGGAGATATTGGTGTGCTGTGTTAAAGTCGTGGTGTTTTGGGTGTGACTTGTTTAAAGTACAGTGGTAGAAAGGTGTGATTCAGTGCGATTTCTTCCCCCCCCCACTTCCCATTTCTCTCTCTCTCTCTCTCTCTCTCTTTTCTCTTCCCCTTTTTTTCTCTCTCTCTCTCTCTCCCCCCCCTCTTCTCCCCCACTACCTGGAAGGTGAAAAAAATGTTGGTCCAAACAGTTCATTCGCCACGATGAAATGAATCCCAAATTTAATTAATGTATAGAAAAACGCCGCTCTGTGACAAAAGCTTTGGTTATTTGTTAGAGGGTCTGGAATTGGTATGTGGGTTTTTTAAAACCTGTTTTTTGAGGGTATTCCTTTTTAATGACATCTGTTTTTTCCGAGCGTTTCTTATGACTCTGGTTTGAGCAATCATCATTGAAAAAAAAGGCATGTACATAAATCATACGTGTTGCATATCTTTTCGTCGTTTCTGCATTATGATATTTGGGGCCCCAAATTTGGGGGAGAGAAGCGATTGTTCCTTTTTTTGTTATTATCGAATGTTGTTTGTCTGGCCTGAAGAAGACCACGAGGTCGAAACGCGTCATGGGTTTTTTCTTCTTTGTTTAGCTCCCTTTTATCTGGCGGAAGACTTTTTTTTTTTGTTAGGTTGTTTAAATTTTTTCCCCCCTCAGATTCACTTTGAAATTAATTATTATCTTTTTTTTACCCAATGCCAGTCCCTCAGAATGACCCTTTATTTCTCCGCGTCTGTCTGTCTGGTTGTTTGTTGTCAGCGGCATTACGCAAAAAGGGACAAAACCAAACCAAAAACAACCTAAGCAGTTTTGGAGTTGTGGCAGGGGGTTTAAAAGTGTGCACCCATGTCGTTGTGATGGTGTGGGGTGGTAGGCAGTGCAGGCGAAGACAGACTGTGAAGTCTTCCCAAATCGGACGGACAGTGCAGGTTTCCAAACAGCTGCAAGCAGTTCCAGAAAGGTCGCGTCATCAGCGGTGACACTTCAGTTTTCCCTCTCGTGCCTGATCAACGTAGCCCCGGCCATCTCATGACGTTTCCCAGTGCATTATAGTGATTAATAAACACCAATGTTTTTCCGTATGGAATGGAAACAGCCCCATCATTTCAACACCACCAAAAAGCTTTATACTGTCAATGTACAGTGTCACAAATTCCTTACCCCCCGAATAAAAACCCCCCCTTTTTGTTCAAAAAGACCTATTTTTCTTTACAGAAGTAAACGTTGGAATTTGGTGGGTTTTGTGTTCTCTTAAGAATACAAGAAAGCATACTTGGGCTTTTTCAACAATTAACTTCCTTGAAAAAAGATTTTTGTCAACTCTCTCTCTCTTCTCTCTCTCTCTCTCCTCTCTTCTCTCTTCTCTTTCTCTCTCCTCTCTCTTGTTTCTTTACCTTGCTGTTCGTAAAAATTAAAATTTCGTCTTTTTTCTTCATTTGAAAAGGTAAACTCCTCTCTCTCTCTCTCTCTCTCTCTCTCTCCTTCTCTCTCCTTCCTCTCTCTCTCTCTCTTTGTGCTGTTTTGGGGCCGTTCCATACTCAGTCATCCCCGCCGTTATGCTCTTTCTTTTTCTTCTGTCTGTTGTCTGTCTGTATGTCTGTTGCTCTGTTTGTCTCTCTGTCTCTGGGGCTCTCTGTTGTCTGCCTCTTCTCTCTCTCTCTTCTCTGTGTTGTCTCTGTTGTCTGCCTCTCCTGTCTCTCTGTCTCTGTCGTCTGTCTGCCTGTCTGTTTTTTCCCTCTCTCTCTCTTCTCACTCTCTCTTTCTGTCTAAAAGAAAAGGGAGTGTGCCCATGAAGATGGCCCCAGAGTGGGCAATAGACAGAGGATTTGGGGGGGAAAAAGAGAGAGTGAGGGAGGGGACCAAGACTCAAAGACCCAAAAAACTTTATTCTCAAGGTTTGGTTTTTGGCAGTGATTCTTCCAATTGTCCTTGCTTTCTAAACTTTAAAACTTACAACTCCCAAACATAAAAATGACGAAAAAATAAAGAATATGCAACTTTTAAATTTTAACAAAACAAGAAATAAGAATAATAATTATAGAATTAAAAAAAAAAAATTACACAACAAAATCAAACGTATGCACGCGCGTACTGCTGACACGCCCACCATACCCCTCACGCGCACACCCACATCCCCCCCCCCCCCCACACACACACACCCCACCACACATTTTCATTAGTAAATAGAGGAAGCATAAAAAGTAGGCGTTGAGACTTGACCAAAAGGTTTTGATTTTTTTCAAGTAAATGTTTAAGTATTGCTGATTTGAAGGCGGCAGTGATTTGACATGTTTTGGCGACGGGGAAGGAGTTCCACACAGATGGACCAAAAAAAAGGGAAAAAATAGATTTGAACAAATCAATGGGACCTGGTAAAATGTAATTATTTGAAAATATCGTGTTGTTGCATTTGGATAAAAACTAGCAAGATATGTTTGGGGCCAGTTTGCATGGACTTTAAAAAATTTGACGCCTTATTATAGGTCGTTGGCTTGCGTGGTAACATCTTAAATTTTGCGAATGCCCTGGTTTTTTGAGACTTGTCGGGAAGAATCAGCTTAATTTCCCCCTTATTTCATAGAGTTGATCTTTTTTAGTGATTTTCACCGGCACCACTCAGACAGTGGAGCATAGGGTGTGGGAGGCAATGGGCTTCAAAAAAAAATTTCCGGATGTGTTTTTAAAATAAAAACTGGTTTATTGAGTAAAAAAAAAATTGCGAGCCAACTGTTTGCAAAATATTTATATGTGATTCCCATTTAAAATTTTTCTCATTGATCCGCCAAAGACCGGTGTTCGGAACCTGCTCGATCAGGTTTCACTCTTTTTTTAGGCTAACATAAGATGCTGTCGTTGATTTTTCTGTCTCGAGCTGGACCATACATTTTGTTTTGGCGGATTAAGCCCCATTGGGTTTTGGTTGCACCTTCTAAGCATCAGTTTACTTTTTTGTAAGATATTTGTAACACATGTGTTTGTATCACTACAGTGAAAAAAAAACTACATCAGCGAACAATCACAGATGAAACATTGGAGTTGTGCATCGGTAGGTCATTTATAAAAAAACAGAAGAGAAAAGGGGCCAAAGGCAGACCCCGTGGCGCCCCCGCTCCTATTCCCTTTAGAGGAAATGTACGTTTGTAAAAACGTGGGTCCCGTTTTCAAAAATAGACTGAAAAAGGTGAAAATATGCCCGGGTTTTGAACATTGCGTCATTTTTTTTTAATAAATGTTGTGGTCTCAAGATCAAAAGCTTTCTTAAAAAACGGGAAAACAGTTCAGTGATTTTCTTTCGTTTTATGGGATAGCCAGTATCACGGGCGTGTTAAGGCCGTGGGATGGTTTTATTTTTGGACAAAGTGACTGAAAAGGGTTGAAAAGTTTGTGTGTTCCATTGTTTTGTTAGGTGTTTTTGAACATGCATCTCAAAGGGTTTTGATACAAAAGATAAAAGAGATATTGGTCTAAAAATTTTTTTAAATCAGTGAGATCTCTTGATTTGGGTTGGGAATGACTTTTGTGCCTTTAGACGCATGGGAAACATTCTGATCAATTCACAAAATTTATAAACAACGTAAGGTTAAACAATTTTAAGGGTAGGCAAGCTTGGTATGAAGTTTTTATTATCTGGACCCTTGCTTTTTTATTTTTAAGTTTTGAAATTAAGGAACCAACTTCATTAATAGCAAGAAAGGGGGTGCTAAATGATCTTATATTTAATCGTTTTTGAAAAAACGTGGAAAAAACAGCTGGAGTCTCTATCGTTAAAAATGTGACATGGCAGGTTTGTACATTCGTTGCCTAAAAGGAAATGATTGTTGAAAGTGTTGCGACCACATATCGCAGTTTATCTGATTTCTTTTGACTTTTTTATTATTTTCTTAACAGCACGCCAAATGAGCTGTACCCCCGTTTGGTTTATCAGCTTCCTAAAAATGCTAGATTTTGATTTTCAAAACCAGTCTGATACTCTGTTTCTCTGTTTTTATATTCATTCTTTTTTTGGGGTTTTTAAGTGCACCCCTTAGTGCCTTTTCTATAATAATGTCTTTGTCGCCAGCTGGGAAGTACCTGTTTTTTTACCCTTTTTTTTCTAAGTGGGGCATGTTTATCAGATTGAGAGAAAGATATTATCCAGGTATTAACGTTTCTTTGGGTCTGTGTAATTGAGTACCTGTGAAAGGGGCTAAGTTTAAAGCGGGGAAAAAAATTATCCTTATAAATTTTTGAAGCGCGATATTGGTGGTTGTGTGGCCCTTATTCTGTTGTTTTGGAAGTTTAAAAGCCAAGGCAAAAAGAGACAGTGGTCGCTTATGTTTTTGTTGCCCATGTTTTTGGATACCAGGCTTTGGTTGTGTAGTATGATCAGCAAAGTGACGATGTTTTGCGATTTTGTTGGGATATGAATAGCTGAGAAAGCAAAAAAGTGGGTGGTCGATCCAGGCAGGCTCCCGTTTTACCAGTTCAATGTTAAAATCACCGGAAAGAATGAATTTGGTAGCTCTTTATCATCACCCCATCTGTGTAAAAAAAGTTGTCTCAAAGGAAAGTGGCGCGGGATCCGTACCATATCCAACTAGAAGGGGGGTTTGAGTTGGGGGGTTTTTTACCTCGCCAATGCATTCAAATTATCGCTAGGCCCACCCCCCCCTTTTTGTACGTGAGCGTGTTTTGATAATTATTTTCAAGTCTGTTTCACCAGATGATGTGCATCGCGTTCGGCAAAATTTATGTTAGTTTTGGAAAAAGCTGTATCGTGAAAACGGGAGTCAAGGCGGTTTTCCCAAAGCCAAGCGTGAATGGGGGATTGTTTTAGGAAAACGACACAGTTTTTTTTGGCAATTTTATCATTTGGGTGCCCAAATGCGTAATCCGTTTTCAGTTTTAATTACTTTTCATGGTCCTTGCTTTAATTTAGAGCAAAGTCCTGAGCAAAAAACAAAATAGTTTAAAAGTTCCCAAATAACAATTAAAAATAAAATCGAATCATAAAAATATCCAAAAACACACAAAATCAAAAGCGGGCAATAAAGTTCGCCCAAAGGAAAATTCAAGTATGTGTTGAAAACAATATTCGGGAAAGTATGCCAACCAAGACAAATTGTCGTTTCAAGCTGTCCAGGTCACAATAGTACGTCATCCACGTAACTAAGAAATCCGGGTGGGGGGGGGGGGGGGGGGGCAAGACTCACGGGTTGGGGGAGGGGGGGTGGGGAGGAGGAGCAGGCGTGGGGGGAAGGTGAAAGGTGAGCGGAGCAAGCGGAGGGAAGAAGACACGGCGGGGGGTTTTGAGGGGGGGGGGGTGGGTGAGAGGCAGGATGGGTAAAAATTTGGGGGGGGGGAAGGGTAGGAAAAGGGTGAGGGCCTGCACTTGGAAGGCGAGCAGCAAGTGGTATCTAAATTTTCCAATCCCGGGGAATTTTGTTAAGCAGGGGAGAGGGAAGATAAGGAGCATCTGTGTCCAAGGATAAAAAGGCAGAGGAGGAAAGGGGGGAGGAAAAGGCCCCAAAGGGGGGGGAAAATGGGCATTGATTTTGGGGGGGTCGGGTTTAAGTGGGCATGGGTGGATTGCTGGGGGGGAAAAAGGTTTCATTAGAAGAACAACTGGTTTCTGGTGGACAATTTCGGAGCCTTCAAGTGTTGTTTGAACTCGTTGGACTGTTTTGGGGGGAAAAAAATTTTGGGAGGATAGGAATCAGGACGTTTCCCTACGATGGGGGGAACATGGGCTGCCCCTCCGACGGCACTCTTTTGGGACAGGTGTTTGTCTTGGTTTTCTTTTTTTTTGAAGACTGTGATCGTTGGGTTTTGTTGCATGGGTTTTCCCTGACATTGTCTGGGTGTGCCCCATTACCCGTATTCCGTGGAGGCGGTTTCACACGGAGGCCAAAAAAAACTGTGATTTCCCCCGTAACCAAGCGACAACCACTGGCGCAGGGGGATTACCACCCGATGTGAAATAGTTTTGATCGACCCAAAGATTTTGATCTACGAATTTTTGTTTCAAACAAAAAATTTTGACTTGTTTCTGCACATAGGCCCTTTGAGTTCCTATTTCAAATTAATGAATTTAAAAGGAAATTGGTTTTTAGGAAAATAGGGCAGAAAGCAATTTTGGCAGCAGGAAAACTCTTTTCACCTGCCCGAGCGACCAAAGCCCTGCGTAGCGTGTTACAGATGTGTTGTGAAGGTCGTTTCCCCCCTGCAATGCCACCCGCTGCATCCCCCCGTACTGCACAGTTCTGAGGCAGCATTTTGAGTCAGTCCCCTTCCCCCCAGGCATTGTGCGTACTAGGTACCCCCTCCTGTCCAGTCCTGTCGGTCATATACTGAAGGTTAAAATTTCCCCCCCATGAATTTGACAAGTTTTGCCTTTGGGGGGGAAGACGGACCTGAATTTTGGGGTGGTTTGATTGGCTGTCGGTCAGGCTGCTGTGGTATTCCTTGACGGGGGTTTGGAGTCGTCTGTTCTGTAAAGGTGGTTTGTTGTTGGTGAAAGTGACTGAGTCGGTCACGCGTGAGTGACAGTCTGTTCTTTGTCAGCCTTTCCCCATTTGCTTTAACACGTGTTTATTGTTCCCCGTTTTTTAGTTCTGGTGCTTTGCTTTTTTGAGCTTTACAGTGGAGTGTTGGTGCTGACAGTCAGTGTGATTTCAAGAGGGCTTTTGACGGTCGACACACTGTCAATCGTTCGTTTGTTTTTCAGCTGTTTGGTAGTGGTTGCATCTCTTGCAGACTGTCAATTTTCTCCTGCATGTCTTTTTTTTAAAATCCTCAGTTTGTTGTCAATCTGATTTTTTAATATTGCTAAAGGCTTTTGATGCAAGATATACAGACAGAGGTGAAAAAAAAGAGGCAGGGATGCAATTTTTTTACTTCTGGGGTTTGTATGTTTTGGTGGCGGTGGGGGCTGTTTTTTAGAGAAGTGGTCCCCCTGTGGTGGTTTGTCAGTTGACCAGTAGTTGTTCTATCTTGAGGTGTGTGGTCAATGTCAGGTAATTTTTTTATCTCTGGGGTAGTGAGACGTGTCATGGTGTTATTTTGGGGTAGGGGGTCGTGTCTGTGGTTGTTTTTTTTGGGGTAGGGGGGTCGTGTCATTGGTTTTTTTTGTTTTTGGGGGTAGGGGGGGTCCGTGTCATGGTGGTTGTTATCTCTGGGGTTGTGGGGTTTCAGGGTCACTGGCGCTGTTGTCTCTGGGGTTTAGGGGGGTCGGTCCGGTGGTTGTTTCTCTGGGTAGTGGGGTCGGTCACTGGGGGTTTGTTATCTTGGGGTAGTGGGGTCGTGTCACTGGCGTTTTATCTTGGGGTAGTGGGGTCAGTGTCATTATTTAATTGTTATTCGGGGGTATTTGGGGTCGGTCCTGGTGTTGTTACTCGGGGAGTGGGGTCGGGTCACTGGCGTCTTGTACTCAGGTTGACCCCCCGGCTGTGTCACAGTGATGCGGCCCCGTGGTACGGGAAAGATGACGTGGTGGCTGGCTGTATCCGCAAGGAGTTCAGTGATAAGGGGGCCCCTTCACATGAGTTCCTGCATTGTCCTGCTGGTCATGTTGGCGTGCCCTCGGTGATGTAGCCCGGCCCTTTGCTCTCCCACACATGGCTGGCATCCATCCCCGAGTCTTGAAGTTTGCCCCCCAAGGGGCACAATATTTGAAACTCAGTCTTTGCCCATGCCTCACATTTAAAAACCCTGGACAAAGCATGAGCCAGCACCTTTTTTCTTGTTTTTTTTTTTTGAGGAATAGAGTGTTATTGTAAGGTTTTTCAAGGTCATGTTTGTAGATCTGAAAAAATGTCTTAGCTAAATTGTTTTTTGAAACCTCCCACGACAGCGGTTCTTTAATAACTTTTTGCCCTCACCCCTGTTTCCCATAAAAGTTAAAAAGGGGAGGTCAGGGACAGGGTCTTAGGTAGCGAAGAGCAAAAGATAACGCCAACGGTGAGAGTTTGAGTTGGAAAACACCAAAAGTTTTCTGTTTGGTCAAGGTGGCTTTTATTCGGTTGTCTGATTAAAATTACAAACAGCAGACTGTTTCGTAATTATGTGGCGACTTGACCTGTGGGGGGGGGGGGGGGGGGGGGAGTTAATTTTTGACTGTGACGGCCATCCTTGGCCGTGGAAGACTGCTGTACTGTAGTTTAACTTGTGAAGATTTTAAAGACACACAGAGGATGGAGTGGGGAAACCGGAACAAAAGGAACACGGGTTGACGGGTCCTCTGACTCCCCCACAAATTAATTTGCCGGTTTTTACTGCCCATTTTACACACACGGCCAGGGGCACGAAACGTCCTTGTTACATTAGGCCGGGGTTGTTTCCTGGCAAGGGGTTCGGGGGGTGGGGGGGGGGGGGCGACGATGAGGCCAGTTTGGGCGCCGGGGATCACTGCTTCAAAGCTGGAAAACTCAAGGCGTCTCGCCCCGGTCCGCAGCAAAAAACCCCAAATGGTTGAAAAATTTGAGGGAAAGCAATTTCACACTGTAATTTCCCTTAAAACACACGTATTCATTAAAAACAAACCGCTTCTGTTTACAGGAACAATGCACGAAGCCCCGGGACTTTTGGGCAATTCTACACGGGAGGAAAATGATTACTATAAAACAGACTCAGCAAATAAGCAGAACGCAGAGTCGGGAAAACACGTCCCCCACCGGTCGGTGGCGGCGCAGGAGGGGGAGAGGGAGGAGGGGGGGGGGGGGAGGGGGAGAGGGGAAAGGGGGGAGAAGAGGAGAGAGGGGGGGGGGAGGGGGGGGGAGGAGGGAAGGGGGACGAAGGGAGAGAATAGGGGGAGGGGGGGGGAGGGAAGGGAGGAGTCAGAATCAGAATCGATGGTTTACTTTATAAAGGCCTGGCCCCTTTTGAAGGGGGGCATGGGAAAATAACAAAATATAAAAATACAAAGAAAACCAAGAAAAACTGGATGTACCTCTGCACGAACTTGACTAAATCTAAAATGAAATGCCTTGAAGGAGGGGAGAGAGAGAGAGAGAAGAGAGGGAAGGGGAGAGAAGGGGAGAGAGAGAGAGAGATGAGAGAGAGAGAGCGAGAGAGAGCAGGCAGAGACGGACAGGCAGAGAGACAGAGATAGAGACAGAGATTTAGATTCAGATTCAGTTTATTTATTTCTTTTAAAGGCCAGGCCTTTTGAAAGGGGGGTGTGAAAAAACCCCAGTACAATAGCCACATGAAACCAAATTACGAACAAAACCCGTTTAAATTTAAGGGCAATTTAAGAAGTGAAAAAATTTTTTATACTTTAAAAGCCTTGTACAAAAAAAAAAAAAAATTTTAACAATTCTGCAGAAGTAGAGAACAAAGAGGCTCAGTTTTTAAACAAAAAGTTTGGCTGTCTGTAAATTTTTTTGGGCTTAAAAAACTTTTCTTGATGTCATGAGAGTGGAAGGAAGAGAAGTGTAATCGGGTTTTAATTGTTTTTTAAATAAGGGACATAAAAAATCATAAATTTTTAATGCGATTCTAAAAAAATGAGTTGCCATGCAGATATTCCAATCTGAAAATTTTTCTGTTAGTTTTTAGGGGCCTGTCCTTTCTAAGGTTAAGTCGTTTTCAGGTTTTGAACATCCAAAGTTCTGTAGAAATCAAATTGTCATGTTATGGGAAAAGTCAGTCCCTTTTGCCTTTTGCAGTCAACCAACCGTTTACGGAAAAAAACATACAAAAATCTTTAGTATTCCAACCCCTTGATTCAGCCAAACAAATCCAAATCCGTATTCAAAACAGACAAAGGCGCCTTGGCACCCAAGTTATTTTGCCCTTTTGCGTCAAGTATAAAAATATTTTACGCCTTACGAGGAATTTAAAGTCTTCCATTGGTTTAACGTTTCAGCCAGTAGCGGATAATTGAAGCGAAGTAATGTAAATGGGAAATCGATTAGTTTCACCGTAAATTAGATCATTTGGGTCCGTCTATTACACAAAAAACCCCTTTTAGGCAAACTTTGAAAAGATTCACAAAAGCAGCAGTTTTTTGTCCCCATCTCAGAGCCGACTGTAAATCGGGTTGCCCGAGAATCAATAGCTTTTAAAAAAATGAATGAAGAAAATTAAGATTTTGTAAAATTTTTCAGATCAAAGCACACATTTTTTGCCTTACTCGAAAGGTCTTTGCACGCGCCAACAAAACTCAAAACGTGTTAGAATATATTCCTAAATATTTATAGGCATTGACAACTGGCTTTGGAGTACCCGTATAACCCCACCTTTCCCTTACATTTGATAACACCTTTTTGGGGAAAACTATGATTTTGCTTTTTTTTCCTGTTTACTTTCAAGCAATGATTTTTGAGCCGGTGCAAGTATTAATTGTGTTTTTTAAACCCCATAACAGTTTGGACATCAAAAAAAACATGTCGGCCAACAGAAGGGTAAAAAATTCAAAGTCGAGCGATAATAAAAACACCATGTTTACCTTGTTGTTACATCAAGAGCTAATCATTGATAAAAAAAGAAAATAAGATAGGGTGCTGCATCTCCTGCTTGACTCCTCTAGAACAATTAATATAGTCGTAAATTTGCCTCCACAACGGATTGGTTTTTTTACTTATCATACTTTCTAAAACATCTATGGGTTTATTTAATACCCTTTTTGTCAAAAAAGGGCCAGAGGAGTTTCTATTTATGGAGTCAAAAAACTTTTTAAAATCTTAAAAGCTACGTATAACTTCCTATTGTAAGAAATGCTTCGCCAAGTGCAAGCAAAGTAAAAAAGTGATCAGTAGTTTGGGAACCTTCTAAAGCCTGCTTGATAATCCCCCGTGTAATTTTTTTCCTCTACCCCTTCTTGCAATCGGGTTTTTAATAAATTGGGGCCCAAAATTTTATACTAATATCATAATAGGATCCCCCTGTATTGTTGGGGTTATTAAACATCACCCTTTTTAAAAATTGGAAAATAACTGATTCAGTCCAGTTTTCTGGAAAGTCCTTTTCAAAAAAATTATTAAAAATTTTAGAAAGAATTGCATTACCTGTCAGAAGCATGTTTAAATAGTTCAACCCAAAAATGCCCTCTGGGCCAGCCCCCCTTGCGATTTTTCAGTTTTCTAACCCCTAATTACTTCGTTTGTGTAATTGGTCGATTTATTAACTATATTTTTGACATCAAGTGTTTTTGGGCAAAAACCATGTTACTAACATCAGTTCTAGTGAGCCTGGAAATGTTGAAACCCTGTTCAATCTAATGTTATTCCGGGCGTTTTCTTTTTAAAAAAATCCTTTTAATAGTATCCAAAATTCCTTTTGACAGTTTATAGATGTACAGTTTTTGAACTAAGAAATTTTTTGAAAATCTTTCTCTTTTCTCTTTAATAAAAGTTTATATTTGCCTTGCAAAATGAGTAAGCATTTTTGTCCACGCTTTTTAAAGGGAAAAGATGATACAAAGAACCCCCTGGGTTTTCTTTTACTGTCCATTCTTTATCATACCAATCACAAGGTTTTTTGTTACTTTAATATATTACACCTTTCATGCGTTGCATTTCTTTTTGCCATCATTAAAAATACTTAGGCAAATTTTATCCGCGTCTAATAAATCTATGCAACATCAACTTTGTACGAATTTTATCACTAATAATGTTATGAAACAAATTGATGTTCATCATTCCCCACGGTTTTTTTTATAACCTGTTTTTCAATCTTGTTACTGGCATGTACAGTTTTTTTTTTAGGAAAAGCAATAGGAAAGCGATAAGGTAAAATGGCAGAATCTTACGTTCTAAAACATTAAGCTACATGAATCTACAAAAGGCAAAAAAATTCTTTAGAAAATTGAAATAATCTACAACACTGGAACCAGTATCAGCATTTTTGTATGGACCTTCAAGGTACCTTTACACCGCCTTAAGAATGCAAGATCTACAGCAGTGCCCCATTCAGTAGCATTTCCATAATTATCAATGTACAATCTTCGGAGTGTCGATCAATATGAGAGGTGGCTATGGAATTTTCATCAAGAACATGTTCACAGTTTTGTCTTGTGAAATGTTAGGGTTGCTATTGAGGTCACCATTTATTATCACATAAAAAATCCTGGTAAAATAAATCAACGAACATTCTTCAAGAAATTATCCATTTCAATATCAAAATGGGGGATAAAAAAAGGTTTTAAACCCTTTTGGAGGTATTAGGCAAAAAGTACAAAATCCTTTCTTTCCCCAAAAATCTTTTTCGTCAAGAAAAACACCCAAAAGTTTTAATGTTAACGTCATGTTTTTTAAAAAAGGGAGACAATTCTTTTGAATAAACAAATCACTCCCCCTGATCCCCTTCCTTGTTTTGAAAATTTAACTTCGATTTACAAAATATTCATAACCAACAAAACTCAGCCGCATTCGTCCATAAATGTTTCAATCAAACATATGAATCAAACTCGTAAAAAAACGCATAAAATCACGCGGTAAGTTTAGAATTGCCCTTCACATTCCAAAAAGGAAGGAAAAAAGGGTTTTTTAATTTTTTACACGCTGTGCCCTTTTATTTTTTTGCACGTGTTTTTTTACGTATTCCGGCTCACCTCTGCCCCCAAAAAAAAGGTTTCCCGTTGACCTGCCACAAGTGACAGGCGTTTTAAACCCGGGGTAGCTTTTTTTCAGTACCTTCTTTTCCCAAGGTGTAGGGCAATTTTATCAAGTGGCCCGGCCCCCCCCCTATTGGATTCAAAAAATTGCTTTGGTCTCGGAAAATACTTTGTCCATCAATGAGGAGAGATAAAAGATCATCCGCCTTTTGCCTTCTGCCCCTTTCTTTCTTTAGATGGGGGGAAAGAAGCCCTTTTCTCCCTAAAGGAGAGGAGAAACCCCGCCCCCACAAAGATATTATCCCTTTTAATTTTTTCTTCGCTCTTTAAAATTTTTTGTTTTGTCTTTGTAAGTGAACTTTGAGCGAGATGGGAGATAGGTTTGGCATTTTTTTTTTGTACCCCATCGAACTCGATGTCCCGTTCAAATCTAATGATCAGTTAAGAGATCATGTATTTTACCTTCACATCGTTCGCGGTTTCATTTTTATCTCTCGGGTTTCCATAGAAAATTTAGGTTATTTCTTTTTGATCTTCCTTCTAAACATCCGCCTTTTTTTTAAATTTGTTAAAAGTTCGTGTGAGTCAGAGTTCTTTTTTGCTAGACGCATTTTTTCTTTTAAAGATCCCACTCCTCCCTCGCCCTTCAATCCTGAGTGTCGCGAATGGTCATTCAGTCCTGAACTCCTCTCTATGTCGGTGAATTTAATGTTCGTTTTAAAAATGTACAGTTCATAGGCCCAAAACTACCTGAGTCGCATTGGGGGGGCGTTGGGAAAAAGGGGGGTGTCGTTTGCCCACTGTCCGCCGATGAAGGGCCACCCTTTGTCCACACTGGTGCTCGTGATGAGTGCCGAGCGGGTCTGCTTCATGCTGTCCGCCTGGGTCCGGGGGGTTCTGCCCCAAAATCGCCCCAGGTAGAAGTAGTCCGCCCAGAACATTCGTGGGGCAGGCCAAAGGTTTTTGCACCGTCCGCCCGGGTTGTAGTGTCGCTGGCGATCGCAATGGCGGCTTTTTCCTGGCTCGCTTGCCTAAAGGAAATGTAGACGGGCACGAAGGTCCACATCTCGCTTGAATATTGTGGCCCTGTGGCATGGTGCTGATCGTTGTACAGGTCAAAATACTGGCTGTACAGGACGGTAATGACAGAAGGGACATAAAATTCAAGCTCTTTAATGTCCCACTGCCGAACTGTGACACGTTTACGCCCCCCCCCCAATAGAGCAGAGGAGAGGAGAAGAGAGAGAAAAAGAGAGAGAGAGGGAGAGGAGAGAGGGAGAGAGACGCGAGAAAACAGGGCGGACACCTGAAATGCAGGAGGAGTGACTGACTGTGGGACGTTTCCAGGAAAGCGGGTGAGATGGAGAGGGGAGAGAGGGGAGGAGAGAGAGAGGGGGAGAGAGAGAGAGGGCCGGACAGACAGCCAGACAGCCCTTTTGCCCGCCCGACGGGCCCGAAGACAGAACCCTGAAAAGAGGCCCCCTGGTATGGAGACGGCTCCTAAAGCCCAGCACAGAGAGAGAGGAGGGGCGGGGGAACTATGGGGCGCCCCCCGGGGGGCCCGAGAGAGAGGGGAGGGGAAGAGGGGAGGGGAGGAGAGAGAGAGAAAAAACGGGAGAGAGGGGGCGGGGGAGAGGGGTTTATTAAAATAAGGCGATGGTGCTTTCGAAGGTGGTGTTTAAACAACATAGAATTCAGGTAAAAGAAATGTTCACTACAAAAAATTAAAAAAAAAACCCCGCCAAAAAGGGTAGGAAACATGAGAAACATTGATTACGGGAATTTGAGCAATACCCAGTTCAAAATTTAGTTTGCTTTTTTTAAAATAAACAGCAGACTTTTTGGACAATATTTTCCCCGGTTTTAAATGATTTCTTTTTTCCCCGCTTGAGCGCCCCTCCAGAAAAATTCCCACGCCACTGTTTCCTCTCTCTCATGTGGGGAAAGGGTTAGTGCAGCCAGGGGCCCACTAAATGCTGTAAAGTAAACAAAAGGGTTTAAGGGCCACCGTTCATTAGGTGGGGGGGGGGGGGGGGGGGGGGGGGAATGATTTATTTCTGTTTCGTTAATTAAAACCCGTCCCTTTTCGTTTTAAAAACTTTCCCTTCTTTGTTGGGGTTTCCCGTACCCCGTGCTTTAATTACAATCCCACTTATTTGATCAACTTTTCTTTTAAAATTTTGCCTTTTTTTTTCCCGCAAACAGTTGTTTTTGCTTTTGGGGAATTTCGGTTCTGATTTTTTCCCTTTGGGGGCTCCCCGCCCACTGATCCCTGAAAGTCCATGACTTGGGGAAACGGTTTTTCCGTCCTTTGCCCCGGGGTACGGCAGTGAGCAAAGCTTTCCCCATGTGGGTTAAAAGGAAAAGGGTGGGAAAAAAGGGCAGAGAAGAAGGAAAGGGAAAAAATAGATTAACAAAAAGAAAAAGAAAAACCCGGAAAAGGAAGTAGCCGGGGATTTTTAATGAAAACAGACAACACAAGAGGAAATGCAAAAAGGGTTTAAGGGCGGGGTGACTGCTTTTAAAAATTGTTTTACGCGAAATGAGAGAGAGAGAGAGAGAGAAAGAGGGAGAGAGGAGAGAGAAAGAGGAAAAGGAGAGAGAGGGAAAGAGAGGGGGAAGGGGGAAAGGGGA
>JAMYXO010004368.1:0-17619 GCA_033310375.1 Conus canariensis | reverse complement strand
ACCTTAATTAACATTAAAAATTCCCCATAATTTTTTTACAGGAATTTTCACGTTTTAAGACTTTATTTTGATTTTTTGGGGGTTTTGGAAAAGGGAAAAAGCCCCCCCACCGACCGCCCCAAAGGGGTCACCCCAACCAAACCCCAACAAGTAATACGGGGGTTAGCCCCGTCCGTGATTGGTCGCAGAACACAGTACGGCCCCCAAATGCAGCCGCAGGGGCTTAAAAGCCATACAGACGGGGCCCTTTTCCCTAAAGTCCAGCCCCCCCGGATGCAAAAAAAAAAAAAAAAAAAAAAAAAAACAAAAACACACCAAAACCACACAAAACACAACCAACAAACACACACAAACCCACACACACACACCAACGACGCACGCACGCACGAAAACCCCCGCACCCCACACACCCCAACAACACCAACCCAAACAACACCCACACACAACCACCACACAAAAAAAAAAAAAAAAAAAACCAAAAAGGGTGAGGTTTTGAGGGGCCAGACAAAAGGTGTGAAATAATTTTTGCCCCCCTTCCCTTCAAAAAGAAGTAAGGAGAAGTAAGAGTTTGGCCTCCCTTATATCCTCCGTCCCTCCTAAACAAAAGAGAAAAAAAGGAAAAAAAAGGCCCCCGAGCAAAGGGGGGGCCAAGACTGACAAAACTCGAGTTCCCCCCCCCTCCCCCCCCCCCCCCCCACCCCCTTTAAAATAAGGAAGAAAAAGGGGGAACTCCATCACAAATTGGTGGTGTTTTTCTTAAAAGCAATAACAACAACAAGCAACTAATAGAAAAAGACCAAAAAAAAAAATTAAACAAATAGCTAAATAAATAATTTAAAAAGTACTTCCAGAAAGGGGAAAAGAAAAGTTATGAAATCAGTGTTGATAGAATGTCCATGGTCTTAAAGAGGGAAAGGCCCTTTCCCAAAAAAAGTGCATGTACTAAGATCTGCGAACGAAGAATTTAAAAACTGGCATAAAATAAGGACTTAAGTAAGGGACCGGCAATCACCTTTGAAGAGGTGACAATGAGGTGGGGAGGAATGAAGAAAGCCCGTGACAACAAAAGAAAGTGCTGCTTCTCCAACCCAAAAACCCAATACCCTGGAAAACGACAGGCGTGGGTTAGAGTCACGTTCACATTAAAGTTCCCCATTGGTGTTATGCGTTGGTCCCTGCCCCATGTGATAGTGGAAAAATTCTCCAGGACAAACGGGACAAAGTGCCTTCTGTGAAAAACCCCCCGCAGAATGCCCATGGGGACAAGTTTGTTAGGCCTTGGAGTGTTGGGTGCGTAGATTCGAAGTCCTCTTGCCGCAAGGACACAAATAGTAGCCAAAGAAAAATGATATAAACCCGGGAAATGGGTTTTTTCCCTGACCCTGTGCCCCCAGTCGGGCCCGTCAAGACCATCCCGTGCACCCGTCGGCCAGTCGGGGTTCAGAGGATGTCAATTTTGGTTGTTGTCATGGAGTTAAAGATTTTTATGCCTAAAAAACACCACAGACATGCAATTGCTCTGTGATTTTTTTTTCTGGGGAAAAAATGTTATTTGGAAAATAATGTCCCGTGTGTTAGACTTCCCCTATGGAACTATGGGTTTGAAAATTAGGGAAGTTTTAGCCCTTAAAAACCAGGTGTACCAAAGTTGTTACTTATTAAGGAAGCCCTCACATTTTGGAACTCACATTTGAAAGAAACTGTTTTCTTTTTTTCTGAAAGATCGGGGGGGGGGGGGGGGGGGGGGAAGGGATAAGAGAAAATGCAAATTAAAATCCACTTTCAATGAAAGACCCCGACACAGAGGCAGATGAGAAAGAAAGCACACCAACACCAAAAACACAAACACACCACAAAACACACACCACACACACACACACCACCGACAGAGGCAAAGAAGAGCAAGAAAGACAAAGACAGAAAAGACAGCGAGAGAAGACATCAAAAGAGACGACGATGGATAAAAGATGAACAGACTGCTTGACAAAGACACAGAATCAAGGAGGGGGCCCCTAAAAATTTGTAAATAAAAAACCGCGCACCCGCCCTGCGTGGAGAGAGAGAGAGAGAGAGAGGGGGAGGGGGGGGGGATTTGTTTCGAGTCCACCCGTTTCTCATTAAAATTTTTTTTTTTTTTTTTGCTGATTTAAACATAAAAAAAATTAAATTCCCCCCTGATGTAGGCGATATTGACACTGTTGTTCAAACAAGTTAAACAGGGGGTCGAATGTTGATTTATGGTTACTTTGCTTTTGGTAATATTTGGGGTAATTCGGACTCACGGGTTATCGAAGACTTTTCAGACAGAAAGAAAAAGATGGGCCCCAAATGCAGGAAGAGAAGTGGGGGAGGGTGGGGGAGAGGTTGAAGAGGGGGGGGGGGGAGGAGAGACAGCAAGTAAAAAAAAACTAATTATTCAGTATATGCTTTTATTTGGGGGGGAATGGGGAAATTTTTCAACGTGTTGTTTTTTTTCTTTAAAAAACAACAACATTTCTTTTCCACAAAAAGACACCCAAACAAAAATTTTATGAAACTCCCTTTTTATTCCCTTTTCTTTTCCTCTTATCTGTCGTTTTTTTTTTTTCCCTTTTCCTTTTTTTTTTTTTTCTTGTTTTTATATCTCAGGCCCTTCCTTTTTACACCCTGTTTCATTTCTTTTGCTAGTTTTTCCTTCCCCCTTCCCGCTTTTTCCTTCCCCTCCCCCGTTTGCTCCTCTCCCCCCCCCCTTTCCTTTCCCCTGCCATTCTTTTTCCCTCTTTGTTCCTTTAAATGTTTTTGTAGTATCTTATTTTACTATTATGTTATTATTATTATTATAACCAGATTATTTTATATTATCATTATTTTTTTGTTGTTGGTTGTTGCTGGTTGTAATTATTTGTATTGTTGATTCATCACTCAGAGTATAGTAGTGTAGTAGTAGTAGTGTAGTATGTTTATTGTTATTTTTCTTCATTTTCTTGTCATTAAATCTTTTTGTGTTTTTTTTTTTGTTTGTTTTGTTTTTTAGTTCCCCTTAATCTTTAAAATTTTTTCCTCCCAGGAAAGCTTCTTTTTTACTTTTCTTCTTCTTCTTCTTCTTTTCTTCTTCTTTTCTTTCCTTATTTTCTCCTTCTTTTTTTTCTCCTTTTCCCTTCTATTTTTTCTTCTTCTTTTCTTCTTTTTTCCTTCTATTTTTTCTTCTTTTTTCTTTTTTTGTTTTTTTTCGTCTTCTTTTCTTTTCTTTTCTTCCTTTTCTTTTCTACTTTTTTACTTCTTTTCTTCTTTTCTTTCCCCTCCCCTCCTCTTCTTCTTCTTTTTTTTCTTTTTTTCTTCTTCTTCTTCTTCTTTTCTAAAAAAAAAAAAGAAAGGGAGGAATTTAAGAATATGGTTAAACTTTAGAACCACTTTTTTTTGGAGAAATAGTAGAAAATCAATAATTTCAGCAGTGTGGAGTGTAGGGGAAGGGGGGGGGGGGATTTAAACCCATGCGAACTGTTGTTGGGGAGCGGAAAGGAATGTGAGGGGGGTTTGGGGGAAAGGGGGGGGAAGGGGGGGGGGGGGTGATAACCCTGCGCACTGTTGTTGGGGGTGGAAAAGGAATGTGAGGGGATTGGGGGGAAGGGGGAGGGAGGGGGGGGGGGTTGGTGTGTTTCGAAGACTTGAGAGGAGGAGAGTTGAAGTACATATTGTGTTTAATTTTTCATGTCAATGCTATAGTAGTAAATGGGAAAATGTGGCTAATGGTTCAGGTGGCGCAGAATAGGGGAGCTTCTGGAATCCCCATACTCCCGTGCCCCTCTCCTTTCTCCGACACGTGAAACGCGTGTTGACAAATAATGGAGCACAATGTCTGTCTTCCGGCTTGAAAAATGTTGACAATTACTTCAATGATGGTCTGTCCATCATATGATCTGAACACGACCAGTCCAGACAGCTAGTACTTCACGTCGTCTTCCCGATTGAAGGCGAAGCTCACTGCCGTGCACGGTTTTAAAATTGGTAAACGTCATCTCGTTTGATCATTAATGTCATTGGATATTTTTCATTCGTGTGTTGTTTGATGTCATACGATTTCAAAAACATTTCCCTGGCGTTCATGAACCAATCCCTCACCTTTGGGGAAATAGCAGGGCAGAGGGAGCTCTTCAGCCTTGGTCGGCCACCCCTCTAGGAGACGGATACTCCGAACAAAAAAAGCTGCACCTTCTGGGGCTGTCCTACACGGGGGCAGCTTCTGCACCTTTTGGGGCAATGAGCCCAGAAGGCGAGAAGGGTGGAAAGAGACAGCACTACAATCCTTCACTTTAAAACGTCCCTGTGCTGGTCAGGCAAGCAGGTAGCCGATAAACCCCCAGGTATGACCTGCCTGCCTACTCATCGGCCAGACGCGACGGGAGAATTCACATCATCATCAAAGAAAATAAACGTAGATTGAATATCTTTTGAGAATGCGCAACGCCTTTTTGGCGCGCAAACTTGAACAACATGCAAGTAGGTTGACTATCTCTTGAGAACGTGTATTATGTGATGTCACCGAAAAAATAAAGAAATAAAAATGTACATAGACGTCTGTCATGTCAAGTCACATGAACTCGAAGAAACTGGACACAGCCTGACTATCTCGTGAGAAAGTGTATCATATCATATCACAAGAACGGAGAGAACGCTGATAGCTTGGGCTATTTCCTGAAAAATGTAACAGGCTATTGAAACCTTTCAGTTTCGAAGGATCCTTGGGGGATAGGGGGATCTCCACAATGCAGATGATGGAGCCAAGGGGATTTTTAAACTGAAATTTTTTTAATTTGTGAAGCGTTTTTAGTTTTTTTTTCGGTTTAAAAAACTTTTGAAATAAAACACTACAAAAAAAATATTTAATTAAAAAAATCTAGAGGTATCATGTGTGAAATAATAATTGTAAAAGGGGTGACAGGTACCCCTTAAATTGCAAAGCAAAAAAAATAAAGAATACGCCCAAAGCGTGAACATAAATAAAAAAACAGTCAAAATAAAAAAGGGGACAAACCTGGGAAGAGCCCACACACACAATTGTTTAGAGAGAGGGGGGGGGGAGGGGGGAGAGAGAGAGAGAGAGAGGGGGGAGAGAGAGGAGGGGGGAGATGGGGAAATAAAAGAGACTGGGTGAAAGGACGCGGGGGGGGGATGGGGTTTGGGAAAGAGGTCGACACCTTTCTTGCTGAAGTGAAAGCGCAAAAAATGCTGTTGACATTATGTTTGGCTCGGAGAGCTTGTTCTATGAGTGGGAAAAAAAAAACGCGAGAGAGAGTTCGGAGAGAGAGAGAGAGAGAGAGAGAGAGAGAGAGAGAGAGGAGATTTGGTGGGAGGAGGAAAGAAAAGGTTGGAAGATTAGAAGGATCAACATTTCGTCCCCTAACAGTAAAAAAGGATAGAAATAAAAGTGAAATAAATTTTAATTTGCTGGTACGAGACATTATTCCGAGGTCTTTTTATTGTTGGGGGAGTGAAGTTTCCTCGTGTCTGGAAACCCCGGTCTTTTAAGCCCAACAGTTTTTGTCAAACCCATTTCTTCTTGCTTATTGAACCTGTTTGAAGTTTCACTAATAGGGTGGAAATATGCAAAAGTGAGAATTTTGACGAAGTGAAAAAAATAAACCCATTAAAACAAAAAATAGCGATAATATCTTTTGATTTTTGTTTCTAATAACAATGGATTTTCCCCCAATTTTTCCTAATCAGTTCGTAAACAAACTGCATGTGTTTTGGGAAGAAAAGGGGAAAAACCGAAAAAAGACGGGGAAAAAAAAACCTCGGGCAAGAGAAGAGAGAGGAAGGGGAGGGGAGAGAGGCACACGGGAACAGAAACAGACGACAGCGGGGGGAGGATGGAAGTGAGAGGGATGGGGGGAAGAAGAGACAGACCACAGATGGACAGACAGAGACAATTTAAGAAAGCAAAGAAATGACGAAGAGCAGACAGAAATAGACGACGACAGATGAGTTTGGGTGCAAGAACTTGTATATAATTAATTTTCTGTCCCCAAAAAACCCCAAAGCGTTTAACTGATGTAACTTGTTTTTCTTGGGAGTAGCATTTCGATTTCGTTCCCTTTGAGTTACCCGGTTAAAACCCCCTAAACAACGGTCTTTTCTTTTTTTTCTCCTTCCGAAGGACGCCATAATCCTTTTCCCCCAAAACCAGATGTTGTATACAAAATTGTTTAGTTTTGCCAAGATAAATCAAAATTTTTGATTTGGCCCCGGTGTAACATAAAATAAATTTTTCCCCAGAACAGGGACTGCGGTTTTTTGTTTTTATGATAGGGACTGGGGGTTGGTATTGAGGGCCCGCAGATGGGGAGCAAGTGAGGAAGAAGACAGAAACAACACAAGACGGCAAACAAAAAACCAGCATTTTTTTTTCTTCCTTTTTCCCTTGCGCCCCTTTTTATGTGGGTGTGTATGTGCGTAGTGCTGCGTGCATGGTGATTGGGCTGGTGCCTGTTGGTTTGTGTGTGTGTGCGCGCGCGTGTTTTGTTTTTGTGTGCGTTGTGTGAATATTGCCAGCATCGTGTGTCGTTTTGGTTTTCTTGTACGAGTGTGAGAAAAAATTGCGGGAAAAAGATGATGTGGGGGGGGAAGACAGTGGATGGAGAAGGGTTACAGAAGAGGGGGGGGGGGGGGGGGGGGTAAAGAAAAGAAAGCTGGGTAGAGAAAGAGTGGAAAAGGGAGGAAAAAATGGAGTGATATGTGCTTCTTTTTCTTTGCTTTTGAATGATTTTATTTCAATCTCACAAGTTCCCCAAATGATTCAAACAAAACAAACATAACAAGTATGGGCTGGAGACTCTTCAAAGGGCAGGGGTGAGGAGGTAAAAAATACAAGGCAGCGGAGCAACAGACCTGCTCAACATAAGAGGGGATATAATAGTGTGGGAGGGGGAGATATAAGGATGGGCAGGGGGGAACTTTTTTAAAGGTCAAGAGCTTCGACGGTTTGCTTGATCAAAACGTAAAAGACGAGAAGATATAAACAGAGACAAAAGCGAGCGAGAGAAAAGACGAAGGAAAAACAGCAGAAGAGAAGACAGGATAGTCCCGAAGACAAGCAAACCACACACACACACACAAAAACACACACACACAAACCCACACAAACACACACACACACACACACAAACAACAGAAAGAGACAACTAAAGGACAGATATATAAGACAGAGAAAGAAGGTTTGGATTCGGGGTTAATCAGCCAAGGCCCGAGAAAAGGACAGACGACAGAATTTTTGGGGCATAGACGACCGCCATTAGACGCCCCGGGAAAGTTAAACATTGGGATTTCATTAAACTTGGGTACAGGCGCAAAAGACCAGAAGCCGAAAACCAAGCTAAAATTGAAAAAAGGAGGCAAAGGGGAAAGAAAGAAAGAATTAATTAGGAATAATTGTGATCAAAATTGTAGCGAAGAGAGAGCAAGAAGCAGACAGACGGACAACGACAGAAGAAATTAAAATTTTTAAAACTTTTGGGATTAAACATTATTAAGCACCCCCAATTTTAACGGTAAAAAAGGGTTTTGGGTTGTTTATTAAATCATCTTTTGGGGAAAATTAAATTGTTACCTCACCTTTTTGGGGCTTGTTTCCACAAAAAACAATATTGTTTACGTTTTTAGTTTTAAAGGTAGAATCAAGTTTCTTTTAATAAAATTGTAAGTAAAAAAAAAAGTAAAAGTCAAAACAAGAAAATGGATTGTTTTAAATCCAGCAAACAAAAAATGACAAAAAATTCTTCTTTCAAGTCGGGGTTTTCAAAAGGTTTTATTCGTTTTTGTCTCCGTAAAGTAATAACAGGGGTTTTCAGAGTCACCCCCTTTAAGAATTTGAATTTTGTCATGAGTGGGGTATTATTTGGGGGGTCATTCCCCTTTAATTTTTGGACATGAAACATTCTTCAAAGTTTGCGAAACCCCCCGGTTTCCAAAGTCCCTTACTCCTTTCAAAAATTTTATTCTTGTTTTAAGAATCCCTTTTTGCCTTCATTTTTGGGTTTAATGGGGGATTTGCCCTGAAATGTAAAAAACATAGAAAAAATGGGTGAAAGTGGCCAGAGACACAAAAATAATTAATAATTCCTTTTTCGGATTTAAAAAATTAAAAAAAAAAAAAGGGGGAAAAAAAAAGAAAAAATTGTGTCTTATAGTCCCCCAAAATTTTTCGACAAAATACGTATATGTATTGGAAGGAGAAGGAGGGAATTGCAACAGAAATACATCTTTACCTGCACCCGCCTTTTGGAATGGTTGCCTTTTCTTGCGTAAAACGGATTTTAAGATTTTAAAACCCCCAAAGAACATCATTTCCCCCGATGATTAACAAATCCCTTTCCTGTCGCGAGTCGTTGTTTTGACCCTCAAAATGTTGTTGCGTTGTGTGTGTGTGGTGTTGTGTGGTGTGGTGTGTGTGTGAGGTGTGTGTGTTGTGTTGTGTGTTGTAATAACAATAAAAAAAATTTTTTATTCTTTTTTTGCAGGCCTTTTGCCCATATGAACAACAGAATTTTTTATCAAAATCAGTTAAAGATAGAGGTGAAATTGTATTTTAATGTAGACTTTAAAAGAAAAACCCCAATTTTGTAATGGGTTTTATTGGTTTACAAAGAGTCGAAGTTTGAAAATTTGTCGGAACCTAATTACAAAGGAATAAATTTTGCGAAGGGGGGAGTATTTCGGGGCATAAAAACCAAAAAATGAAAAAATTTAAATAGGACACACATTGCAAAGAGAGGGTTGGACATGGGGTTTCCCCATAACGAGACCCCCTTTTAAAAAGGTAATTGTTTTTGTAGCAAACAAACAACCTAAAGTTCATTTGATTTCATTTATCTATGAAATTTGCACTGCATAGTTGGATGGTAGCTAAATATTAGGCTGATTTGAAAGGGGAAATCGTGCCTTTTTCGATTGTAAATATGTAATCGCTTAAATGTATTAGGAATGCAAAATATCTCCACAATTCGTTTCCCCCAAAAACCCCAAAAAGGGTAATAAAGTTTTCAAATGTGCGTTGCCCAGTTCTTTTCCCCTGAAGTACATGAGCATGTGCATCATATAACATTGTTTTGGGTCCTATGGTGAGGATTCAATAAATTTTACCAAAATTTTTAAAATGGAATGAAAGCTAAATTTAAATGAAATTCCCACATTCACCAGAGCTATATTTTTTATATCCCCCCAACCCCCTAGGGTATTTTGCAGATTTGACCTAAACCCCTTTAAACTATCATACTGCGAACCCCAGCTTCGACCCCAAAAAAGAAAAGGGGTTTGTGGTTGTTTTTATATTTTGGATTTGTTTAATTTTGGTGTGTGGGGGGGGGGGGTCTGCGTGCGTGCGTGCTGCGTGCTTGCATGCGCGCGCGCGCGCGGCGGCGTGTGTTGTGGGGTTTGTGTGTGTGTTGGTGTGTTTTTGTGTGTGTGTGTGTGTGTTTTTGAGAGAACAGTATTTTATAGTTTCTGTAAAAACGTTTTGGGTCCCCGGGCGAGGTGAAGCGTATATAAATACCTTTTACAATACTTTACATTACATGGAAGGAATATTGGTAGAGAGAGTGCCAGGGGGTTTGTGTAAAGCAATATGCCCGGCACCCCCTTTTGGTGAGAAATTTGTTTCTTAGGATGTGCTTTTTTTTTCACCCGTTTCCCGTCATATCCGGGTTCGCCCGCTGCGCCGATATGTCATTGGTTTTTATTGTTTCACAAAGGGGGTTTTGTGTAATTTTTGAAAAACAAGTTGTAACATGATTGTTTTTTCTTGTAATGTGAATCGAAATTGCAGGGCCGGCTGTTCGAATCAAAATTTATTTTGCGAAAAAGGACTGGAGCCCCTGAGGGGAGGAAAGGGGGGAAAGGGAAGAGCGAGCGATGGGGGGAAAGGGGGAAAGAACAGAAAAGGAGAGAGACAGAGACAACAACAGAAGCAGACAGCGACAGTAGACAAAGACCAACAAAAACCCAAATTTACAAAAACCAACACACAACAAACACACACACCACAACCACACACACACACACCAAGATGATCTCCCTTTCCCCATTTTCATCGCGCGCGGGGCGGGGCCCCTGGCGGTGTGTGGTGTGTGTGTGTGTGTGGTTGTGTGTGTGTGGTGTGTTTTGTGGTGTGTGTTTGTGTGTGTGTTGTAATGTGTGCGTGGCGTGTGTGTGCGTGTGTCTGATGTTGCGGTTGCGTTGTGTTGTGTGTGTGTTGTGTGTTGTGTGTGTGTGGTGGTGGGTGGTGTGAGTCTTTTTTGTGCGGGTGCAAATCATATGTGCTGTGGTTGGGCGTGTGTTGTGGTGCTGTGCCGTGTATGTGTGTGTAGTTTGTGTGGGTTTTTTTGGTTTGTGTGTAATGGTTGGTGGTGTGGGGTGTGTGGGTGTGTTTGTGTGTGTGTGTGTGGTGTGGTGTGGTGTGTGTGTGTGTGGGTGACCCCAAGGAAATTATGTGCATCAGCATAGATATTTATCTGTTTTGTAGTCGTTTCTTCCTGTTGTAGGCTTCGTCTTTTGTTGCTGTAGGTTGTTATTTTTGTCTGTTGTCGGTGTCTGTTGTCGCCCTTCTTGTTGCCCTCTGAAAAAAAAAGAGGGGAAAGGCGGGGAAGAGAGAGAGAGAGGGGGAAGATGGGGGAAAAGGGAAAGTAAAGAGAGGGGGAAGGGGTAATGACAGAAAAAGCTTGCCCAAAAAAACACGAGGGGGAGGGGAAAGAGGGTTTTTCCTTTTGTTTTTTTCTAGTTTTTGGTTTAACCCAAAGAATGCAACGGTAAATTGTTTCCCCCAAAAAACCACACACCCAAAAAAGCCCGGTGAGTGTATGAGCTTTTTAAACCCGAGGGTTTTGGGGGGGGGGGCGGGGAAGGGGGGGGGAAGGGGGGGCGACAATTGAAACAACAGACCGACCCAAGACCCAAAAAGTACACTATGGGAAGTAAGGGATAAGGTTGGGGGGGGGTGGAGACTTTTAAGGGTCGAAAGCTTGGTCCCTTACTTGATCGAACGTAAATGAGAGATGATTGAGAGGGGGAAGACAACGAAGACAGGAGACAACGGCAGACAGGACACGAGAGGGGGGGGGTACGAAGGAGGGGAAAATAAGGACAGACAACAGAAAACGAAGACAGAAAAAGCGATGGACCGAAACAGAAAAAGAGACTGACGACACAAAAAAGCAAAAACAGAAAGACGACAAAAGAGGTGGAGAGAAAAGAAATTTTTCAGTTAGATGGTTTTTTAAATCGCTTAAAGGCCCAAATAAGAGACAACAACGACAGAGAGGGAGTGAAAAGACGGAGGGAGAGAGAGAGAGAGAAGAGAAGGGGAGGAGAGAGGAGAAGAGAGCAGGAGAGAGAGAGAGAGAGAGAGAGAGGAGTTCAAATTTTTAGATTAAGATTTTTAATCATGATATTGGGTCTTATGAGAAGGTACTGAACACAAAACAGCAACAACAACACTATGAAAATTTCAATGAAAGAATTTTTCAATGTTCATTTTTAAAGATTAAATGTTCTCTTTTCTTTAATTGTTTTTTTATAAAACGGGAAAAAAATTTGAACAACTTTATAGAATTAAAAACTTTTCGCCCTCATTTGATAAAGAAAGTTAGTTTTGTATTTAGGACCAATAAAAACAAATCACGAAGGGTCCGAGAGTGGAAACCCAGAAAAAAGTGAAAAAATTTTTTTTGGGGGAATTTTTAAAAAGGACAATAAATTCTGTCATAAAAGATTTGGCAAAGAAGGGGCCTTTATTTCCCGTGCAAATCTAATCTCCTTTGTTACAAAATTTTTAAAAGTTTTAAATTCATATCGTTTAAATCAGATTAAAAAGGATGACCCCGAAAATGTCTGAAAAAATCAAAAACCCTTTAATTTTTTAAAAGGGATAACTATCCCCCCCGGGAATCTAAAAACTCTCACAAAAAATACGGAAAAAATTTGCAAAAATTACCCAAACTTTTACTTACAAAACAAAAACAAAACCATTTTCAGCAAGCAAGCTGTGTTTATTACCCATTTCCCACCCCTTGGATCTAAAAAACCACATATTGTATGTTTGCGAAGTATTTTGTCGTCATCCATCTGCCCAGCTTACCCAAAAACGAAGCATTAAAAAGCGAAATTGGGGGGTATCATTTTGTCTCACCAAAACGGGTTTTTAAAATTGTCTGTAAACATCTAACAAATTTTTAGTAGACTGAAAAGTTGAGCAATTCGCAGTTACTCGCTTTTTTAACCCCCCCAAATGCAACCATGAACAATCGGGCGATTGGATCAATTTAAAACAATAAATAAATCGAAGAAGGGCTATTTAGATTTTTTCACCCTTTCATGAACATAAGGTTCGGGGCCCCCATTTATCATGTCTTTCCTGCTTTAACAAAGCTTAAAAGAGTAGATAAAAACTATTGGGGAATGTTGTCAGAGCATTAAAAACCGTCGTTCCCTACTTTTAACACTTTAAACATTTACCCCTTTTGGGTTTTAACCCCTAACAGTTTTTAGACTTAAAATAAGTCATCAGCCAAACCCGTAAAACAATCAAATGGTCGACTGTCGTGTATTTTTAAGACTTCTTGCTATTATTGAAGAGAGAGAGAGAAGAGAGAGAGAGAGAGAGAGAGAAGAGCGACATTGTTTTAATGTAGTTTCGCGCTTACTGCCGGTCCTGTGTGTGCCCGTGTGTGCGTGTAATATGGTGCGGCGTGCGTGCTGTTTGATTTTAAAAAAGATGCATGATACTAACAAAACAAAGAAAATAAAAACTGATAGGAATGACAAATCCCATAAAAATAAAGCAAACTGTAGGAAAGGTAATAAGGTTTGTTGTCTGGTTTTAAGGTTATAACGCTAGGGAGCGAATACCGAGCTAATACAACAACTACAAAAATACATCCTTTACTTATCCAAACAACATCTACTATCATACAAATATCAACATACATACTTTATGCAATAACATACATCATACAACATACATAATATACATACATACTAAAATAATATACATATACATGCAACAAACATACATCCTACATACTAAATAATCATGCATACATACATACATACATACATAATACAAACATAAATACAACCTACCACATCCCTAACACTCCAATCTACATCCCTACATACATACATAAACATACATTCATACATACATCATAAAAACTACATACAACATACATACATACATTCATACTACATACAAATGCATACATAATTCATACATTCATACATACATACATTTAAATTTACAAAAAATTCATCCCTTTAAACTTTACATAATACATAATTTTATTTTAAAATAAAAATAATTTAAACTAATCCCATAACATTCTAATACTACATACATAATATACATACAAAACATACATACATACTTCATACAAAACATAAAAATAATTCATACATACTACTAAATGAAGAAATAAGGAATGGGAGCGAACGAAGCAGAAAGAAGTCGGGCGGTTGGAAATTAAAGGGGGGGGGGTAGGAAAGGGTAGAATCTTTATGCGAAGCTGAAAAGCTGAAAACATGCGACTGAAAATATGTTGCTCGTGAGCTTGTCTCCACGAGTTGCGGGAAAAAACAAGATGGGACTTATGTGTTTTTTGGGTGTGTGTGTTTTGTGTTTTGCGCGCGCCGCGCGCGGCGCGTGTGTGTGTGTGTTGTGTGTGTGGTGTGTCGTGCGTGGTGCGTGGTGCGTTTTGCGTGCGTACATGCGTCCCGTGTTGGTGTGTGTTGTGTGTTTGTGTGTGTGCGCGTGTGTGTGTATGTGTTTTGGGGTGTGTGTGTGTGGTGTGTGTGTGTGTGATAAAAGAAGAGAGAGAGAGAGGAGAGAGAGAGAGGGGGAGAGAGAGAAGAAGGAGGAGAGAGAAGGACGGAAAATGCGAGGAAAAAAGAGGATGGGTTGTTGGGGGAAGATGAAGAAAGAAAAGGGTTGGGGGATGTAAAAAATCAACATTCCTAAGACTGAAAGCTAATTTTCCCTACTAAAATTGGCTTAGGTTACCTTCAAGTTGTGATGAAAAAAGAAAATGGAAATGAAAAACAGAACTGAAAGAGGGGAAAAGGAGAGAGGAGAGAGAGAGAGGAGAGAGAGAGAGAGAGAGAAAAACAAAGAGAGAAAGAGACAGCACAAGAGAGAACTAAAAGATCGATATTTTGAATAAGGATAAAGATTTTTGGCCAAGGTTAGTCTTACATTGCCCCTTGTACCCTACATATTTAAAGACAGTGCTTTTATAAAAATTCAATAAAAGAAACTGTAATGTAATTCTAAACAGACAAGTGGTCCCTTCAAAATGTGATAATGACTTTGGGGGGTAGTCAACAAAAAAGGGGCACCCCATAACGCACGCACAACACACAACCCAACCCCCCCACAACACCCCCAAAAACACACACACCACAACGGAGAGAGAGAGAGAAGAGAGAGAGAGAGGGAGGCAATCGATTTAATGGATATGTATGTGTTCAACGGTGTATTCAAAATTTGGGTGAAGATGAATTTGTGAATGACATTTCATTTCAATCAAAAAAATCAAGTTATTGAGGCTGCAATGGTAGTAAATTTTTTTTTGAAAAGTTTTGTATTTGTATTGTAGGCTGGGTTTGGGAAGTGGGTTAGACGATGGCCAGAGTTAGCCCGGGTTGTTCTGTGAGAGGAGAGAGGAAGGGGAGAGAGAGGAGAGGAGAGAGAGGGGGGGGGGTGGGGAGGAAAGACAGACAGAAGTAGATAGATAGTAGATAAAGATAGATGTAGATAATAGATAGACAGAAAATAGTAGATAGATAAAGTGATAGTAGATAGATGGAAGAAATAGAAGAAGTCGAAGATAGATAGAATTTTCATACATACTAAAATAGATCAGAAGGAAAGAAATTAATCTACCCAACTTGCACTCTCTGCAGAATCGATTGTTTTTTGCCCAGATTTTCCAGTTCAGAAAAAGGTTAATTCAAATTTAGAAAAAACATTTTTTTTCAAGCTCGATAGCAAATGCTTTCTTTTGCAGTGTCTTTTTCAGAAAAAAAACAGTCTGGTTTTATTTAAATTGTAAGAAGGTTTATGAGGAAACAAATGAAAACCCTCTCAATATGGGAATACCCGGCCGCAAATGAATCGAGAGAGGCCCCGGTGAAAAAATTTTTTTTTTACAATTTAAACCAAAACCTTTGATAAATTGTTTGAGAATTTATTGTTAAATGTTAGAAAGTTTTAGATTAAAGATGCTTTTAAAACGAGTATAACCAAATCGATTTTTCTTTACTTTCCAGAATAAACGACGGTTTTCTTTTTTAAATAATCAGTAAAATTTGTTTTGAAAAGGGAAAAAATTTTTTAAAAGGTCCCCCATATCAGCTACCACCTGCCAAAAAAATTTTTGGGATTTTCAATTAAAGCCCATTTTTTTTTTAACTTAATTTGAATGAAAATCATTCATAGGGTTTGTCTCCCCCTGCGCACAACGCACGTGCAAAGCCGAAGAGCAAGACACAGGAGAGAAGAGGGGGGAGGGGGAGAGAGAGAGAGAGAGAGAGAGAGAGGAGAGAGAGAGAGAGAGAGAGAAGAGAAAGTTGACCTTTTAATTTCAACTGTTTTCAAAATTTTCCCCGACACCGAAGATAATCGATTTCTTTTTCCCGACGTTCCCCGATGTCATATCACCAGGGATGGAAAGTTTTTTGAGGTGAAAGGATTTGCAAAAAGAAGATTTTTTTTCCTTCCCGTTAAAAAACCCCAAACCCCCCATCATCATCCTTCCCCTGAAAAATAACAAAAACCTGTTTTTTTTAGTAAGAGAACGCAGACATCAAAAAAGCTGGTTCAGAATCAGGGTGTACAAAAAAAAAAAGGGTGACGGGGTACCTTTTAAGCGAACAGGCGTGTCGAAAAAGCTTTTTTTGTAAGGCGAAATTGAAAAATTTTCCAGGAAAAAGATCAGGCTTTTTGCGTGTGTGGGCGATTTTCCCTTCCCGTTGAATGCAAGACATGAACCCCTTTCAGGGATTTGAAAGATTTTAAAACGGAAATGAGGGGGGTTTTGCAAGATACTGACATCAATAAATGACCTATCACCCTGAATAAAGGTGTAAATTTTAGCAGAAACAAGCTTTTGAAGGTTGACTGCACTGGTTAGAAATGAAAACGACGTTGGTGTGTCCATGTAACAAAATCCATTGGCCTAGTACCAACTATCCTCAAGGAACCGTTAACAGAGGGAGCCGAGGCGGAAGAGAGAAAAATGGACTATCAACATCGCAGAGATGGACAGGAAAAATAATTTGCTGCTTTTGCACACAACCGACAGAACTTGAGACTGGTAATTGTTATGCCTGTGGGCGTGGCACCCCATGGATTTGGAGAGGAGAAAGAAGAAGAGAAAATGATGATGAGGAGATGAGAATGATTGAATGATGGATGATGATGATGAAGAGGGAGATGAAGAAGTAGAAGAAGAAGAAGAAGAAGAAAATAATGAAGAGGATGATGATAATGAGATGATGATGATGAGATGATGATGATGAAGAAGAAGAAGAGAAGAAGAAGAAGACGAAGAAAAAAGAAAAAATGATGATGATGATGATGATGAGATGATGATATGATGATGATGATGATGATGATGAAGTGAGGACGATGAAAGAAGAAGAAGAAGAAGAAGAAAATGATGATGATGTTGAATGATGATGATGAGATATGAGAGGATGATGATGATACGAGAAGAAGATGAAGAAGAAGCAGAAGAAGAAAAAGAAGACGAAGGGAGGAGGAGGACAAGAAGGATGGGAGGGTGGAGGAGGAGAAGGAACGACGACGGCGAACGACAATGACAAACAGAAGAAAAGATCAACAACACATAACAAAGAACCACCACAACAACAAAACAACAACAATCAACAGCAACAACAACAGAAGAAGAAGAAGAAGATCTTTGAACATTTTATGACCAGTACGAAGGCGCCAAGTATTCTGAATCAATGGAGAACACGTTGCTGTGAAAACCCGGTGCAAACTGCCCAGACGCCCCCAGTGGCCCCCGAACAAGCCCCATAACACCCGCAGTCAGGCTCCCACGCGAACCATCAGCGGCCCCCGAACAAGACCACCGCCCAGAGAAAGCACTCGAACCCCCCCCGATCGAACTTGAACCCGGGACAGAACGTAAACGGGCCACTCAAGCACACGACAACATACAAACGACGACCTTGCACATGAACGCCCTGCCCAACAAAACCTCTTGCTTTAGGTAAGGTAACGAAAGGTCATTATATTCATCCTTTACCGCAAATTTCACCCCTGGAATCCAAATCTAAAAAAAAAAAAATTGGGGGGGGGGGTTGCCTCTGCCAGGAGTATATTGTGCAACATCTCCTACTCAGATGTTCTAGAGCACATTTCCATCCACCGACAGCTCCATCTACACTGCTGAGTTTGACAGCTTGGTTTCTAATGCTTCAGTGTGCCGAATAAACCTGATACATCATCTGAAAATAAAATGCACAAAATTACCAGCCTCGGTCCCCAGTACAGACTTTCACTGGGGAAACCCCTGCCAACAGATTTACAAGCTGGTTTGCATGAGTAGGAGAGCCGCAGGGGGC